>APFE030738702.1:64874-82007 GCA_000404065.3 Pinus taeda | reverse complement strand
TGTGTATTATATTTTTATTATTTATTATTTATTATTTTATTTACTTCATGTTGCCAACACCCTGTGCTGAACTAGTATAACCAGCAGGCATCGAAAGTCCCCAACACCCCGAGAAATCTCAAAGAATATTTGTCCTTTTTCCCACTTTCGGCACCAGGCTAAGCGTGACCCGGTCTGTATCCTAGTCCAAGGCTGGCCCCAAGGCTCACGCCTGACTCAGACCTCATCTGCCCCAAGGCAGGCATCTGGTCTGGTACTCAATGACCACGGGCACCTCACAGGCTGGCCCACAGCTGCAGGCATCGAAGTCCTTTACATCCCTTCCCGACTTCGACATCCCAATCCAATAACAGGCACCTAGCCTGGAACATCAGGCACCTAGCCTGGAACATCAGGTACTTGGCCTCCTCAAGATGGTCCCATAGCTCTTCAAGAGCTACCCATCAAGAGCTATACACAAGACAAAGGAACCACTGGCATATGTAGTGTTGATTGAGTTTTATCCCCAGCCCATATGGTGTTACTTATTCTCCCTCGTGTGTATGGGCTCGCACAAGATCATTAAATAAACTGACCCTCTCGGCCCATTTGTGGAGTCCTGTGAATCATCACATCTCAACCTGCATCCAATGCATTAACCATACCATCATAGTATCATAGGAAATAATCCATATGCCAACTCTTGCATGTCATCATGAGAGTTCATCTTTGTTAATATGGATCTGCATGCTCACGCATGTCATAGATTTGTACGGAACTGTCACATGCTTCAATTATACATCACATAATTATATTAAGACATATCATGAGTTCGCATAAATGAACCACATGTCGATAATCCTCATATTATAACATCATGATTCCCACGCCACATATCATATCCATCATGAGTATTGAACATTAAATACCTATCATTAGGTAGTAAATGAAAATGTCAATATACCTTGACATAACGTCATAAGACCTATGCATATCGCTATTATCGTATAGATGCCTTATCACTATAAGAACCATATGTACATCATTATCTTCCTATCATGATAGCATGATACATCGTCAATATGTTTTCATCAAGTTGTCGACTTCTTTCTACTAGGTAGTTGATCACTTACACCAATGGTATAAACTTCTAAGTACATCGTTAAATTTCATAATTACCATCTTGAGTCTTAATTTCTCGTCATATATTCTTCCTTCCCAAAGGAAATTTTGGTGAAATTCATTACTAGTGATACCATCATTATTTAAATCATCTATCTCAAAATTAAAATCCCTTGATTTTACATCCATGTACCCTTTGGCTTACTGATTCCACTACCGCTATATGCAATTGCATATGATCGATGTTTACTTATTTAACAATTAGCACTTCATCCAAAGAAATATTGTCTTATCTCATCGAGTTCGTCTCTTTTAATGTTATGGAAAGTCCTCTATTAATTGACTTTACTTCTTTGTCACTATGTACACAACCTTTCTCACGGTATCCCTATAACATTTCTAGCAACATTCCTTCCTATATCTTCCAAGTTTATCATTACTTAGTTATCATGCAATTTCCTACATTACTCTTTCCCAACTTGGGTAATACCTGAAAAATAAATTAATTACGATAGCTACCAAATGTAATCCGGTTATCAACATAATAAAATTACCTGATCATACGTCTTGTTATCCATAAATAGTTAGTCACCTATGGAAAATTTTACAATGTGGCTCTCCTATTAGAGGGAAAATTGTTATAGATGTTGTCACACACATAACTTATCCTTTCATTTTATCATCCTTAGATGATACCTTCAGAGTACCAAGTTGATGTTCCAAAATACCACAATACTCTTCTTTTATGTTCCAAAATAGGTTGTCTCTTCTTTTATGCCAAAAGCTATAACAAATTTAGTTACTCAATTGAAGTATAATACTTAAAGCATAATTTATCACAAATTTCGAAGTATCTATAAAAACAAGTTTAGTACAAAAGATTCTATCAATCACGGAGATGTGGTTCAATATCCACCAAAATTCGAAGAAGTGCTTCGAGTCTCGTGACTAAAGAATCTTTTTCCTATTACAAGATTACAATCAAAGTAAAACTAAAGTGACATTTTCCTTTTAATCACATTCAGTTATTATTTTCATGTCATGTGTTAAAAAGAAAGAAGTACGGTTAATTTTGCTATGATAGTATAAAAGTTGTATTGATGTTTAGTTCAGTAAATTAATATGATATATGGTGAAGTAATATTAATATACAAATCATATGAGTAGTAAATGAGCATATACATGTAATGCAACCGGTGGTGAGTAGTTATACCAGCATGCCAGTGTGCCATATCAATAGTACGATCTTTCAGAGAATTATACATCGTCAATTATGGGTAGAGTATCACCATCCAAGATTACAAGATTATATATTTTTCCAATGACTCAATGAGTCAACTCAAGAAAATGAGATAGTGGCCAAAGAATTTGATGTCTATAATGATGCAGGAGAAAAGCAATGAGGAACTAATGCATGCACCAAACCTTAAGTTATACCAACGTTATTTCGCTGTCAAGAATCCGATTGTTGTAGCTTATTGCCAAGAATATATTAGTCCTTAGATACCAAATTGGATAGCTAATTCAAGAAAAACTGCAATGTGATGTGAGTCACTAGATGATCCAATCAATCCCCTAATTCACTTTTCAAATGATCACTGAATGCAAGATAAGGAGTACTAATGATTTATATTCAAGCGTAGTACCAATGGAAAGGTAATATATCATGGTAATGGCAAGATCAAACCTATATCCGACCTCTAAAAACATCATATTTCTAACAGTGACATCAAGTCACCCACATAAGCATGCAATGCTAGCCAGACACTATAATCAGTCATTCAATATCAAGATTCATCACTGAAGAAGCATAAAATAAGAGCCACATTTATTCAAGAAAGTTTTGAAGATTCTTGATTCATTTCAATCTACTGTTTTATATATTTTTCCCTTATTGTGGCATGCAATCAAACCATTGCCAAATTTGAAACTTTGTGATTGATTATGCAAATTATCAATAATTACTAATTTTGTAGTATTAAAACTTATAGAATCAAAATTCCAATGAGTAAAGCTTAAGAATATTAGTGGCAATATTGTTTTAAGAAGGTACTTGAATTCTGAAAGAAAATTCACCATGACTTTTGAAGTGATATGTCACACCAATATTAAGTGTTGAGATTCCTGAACTTATGTGCTAGGATACATTGAAATTATGTGTTGTATCTGTTTAAGCAATCATAACTTAGAAGAATTAAATGGACTGCTTTTAACAAATTTATTGAATGTATCTTTAGATTCTTATGGCTATTAAATGATTACTCTAAGGAATTTTAAGAAATCAAACAACCAAAGAAATATTCCACACCATAAAGAAGAGACACTGCCACCCGACCCAGAACCGAATCAGATGACTGGGAAGGTTATCCCTCCCCAACACAAAATAAAATTGTTTTATTAATTATATGACCTGCCTGCAAGCGCACCCGCAAAGGATACACCATCCCTTAAAATACAATACATTTAGCCATATTATTTTCCCGAATAAGACATAAAATTGCCTGCATAAGACATTAGACATAAGATTGTAAGCTTGCGGCTGTGGCTATGCATACAATGTCGAGAAATCTGCACACACTATAGATCATTAGGACCATTTACACAATCAATAGTACCATTTCCTCATCCAAGGTAGGTAATTATTTAACACGAAAAATCATAAGTTTCTTATTGACTAATCTCGCTAGGGAGTAATGAGAATCATTCATTTAGGTTATGTTTTTCAATTTATTTTGAGAATAGTCTTCTCTAAGTGCAAAACAATTCAGGCATAGATTAGAGACTATAGATTAGAGATGTGTTGGTAGTCACCAATAAGTTATTTTCCCATCACTAGAGGAACAAATTCTTTGGAACTAGTCCAATGCTTTCTAAGCACAAAGATTTTCTACAACTTTAACCCATTCTTCAATGTTTGTTAAATTAAATTCTTTATAGCTGCATTAAAAAACTGATGATAGCATGTTTAGAAAATCGTGCTTCAAATCTTCTCTGCACAACTTTACTCTTCTTTCTTGTACAATATCAAAGTACTCTCAGCATAGGCTTTTGTTCATTTTTAACCTTATAAAGTTATTTGGTTCCGCTGAAATAGCTTGCCTTTAAACATTTGTAGATGAATTTGAACATGGGAATGAACATTAAGACAAAACATTACAAATTTGTAATTTGTTGATAATGAATAGATGTCTTTGAAAGTGATAAGTTTTTCTAACTTACTTTTAAAAACCTCTAAACAATAAATATTAAAACAAGCTATTCTAAATTTCAAATTTATTGATAATAGATAAATATCTTAAAAAATAAATAAATACAACTTTTTTAAACCATTAAACAAATTTGAACATAGTCTGAACAATTAGGTAAGTCATTCTAAATTTGAAATTTTTTGATGATGGATGATGAATATCTACCTCTGAAAATCATGATACCCTTCACTGGACGTGGGACCCACTTAAAAGTAACTTGAATTATAATTATTAATGCTTATTCTCTTCTTAGGTCTAAAAATATAAAATATAAAATTTAGACTATTATGTACTACCTTAATTGTGATATATATAGATATATATATATTTTTTCTTAAACCAATTTTCATACCATAATAATAATGAATAATAGAGCCAAATGTGGAAAATGACAAAAGTAAGGAACTGATAATGAAAAATCCATGTATATGTAACTCTCTTTTTTTTTTTAATGAAAGTAAGTTTTCTCTTTTTGAAAAAAAAGAAGTTGTTATAATAAAATTAAGGACGGTCTGTTGTAAATCTGCAACTTCGTCTTACCAAATAATATAACAAAAGATTTCATTTACTCGTGTCACTAACCAAAAGCTCAATGAATTCTTGATTTATTTATGGTTTTGAACAGATGGTAAACAGATTTAAAAAACAAAAAAAACAAAAGCGCTCAGAATTATTTTCCCGGAAGTTCAAAGAAAACGTTGGACATACCTGCTAAGCATATAATGAAGATTGACAACCTGGTCACAGCCCTTGTCTCCAATGATGACAAAAAGGGAACGATGTTTGGCTTTGACTCCATTTTCCACCATGGTTCGGATGCGCTCATCCACCTTCTTCCTAATTTCCACGATGTAATTACAAATACCCGGTAAATTACACAAAAATAAAACCCTGAAACTCTCAAATAAATCCTTAAAAACCTTTTACAATTCACATAGTCTGCATTTTTTAATGCGTTCCCTGCCCGGCTTCGCTTCAGGGTATGTATGATAGTAGCTTTATCATCATGTTTCAGATAACTCAACGCAAACTGCCAAATAATTATGATGGCCTGAAGATTGTGTTATCAATTGGAGATCCAAAGCAAAACAAGAGCCAACAAGCCAGAGGCAAAGAGACTAAATTATTTGTTGACACATATATGCAAGGGTCAGGTAGTCTTTGTATACATTTTGCACTTTCATGACTTGTAGTTTTTTGGAATTTTAACGTTTTCCCTTCCTCACGGGTATAACCAGCATGAAATTTGCCGATCGCACCATACTTATGAGGTTTTTTTCACAATCCCAAACAGGCAAAATTCATACCCATAGTCTAAGATCCGCACAATTACGGAATCAGATGTACCCATTTGTTAAAAGATAAGATAACAGAAATAGAAAGCTAGGGTTTTGGACCTCTCGTATTGTTGAAGACTACTCAAATGGAAATCCCAATTCAAATCAATCCTCAGGAGAAGAAAGCCCGGATACAGATCAGCGCGCAATAGTGAAACTCAATGAGTTTAAACATAGATCTTCTGTCGGCTTGGACGTGAGTATGGCGAGTCAAACAAGTATTTGATAGTAATTTAAACAAAGGTCAATCTTAGAGGAACTAAGCACCCTGTAGCTTATCCATCAAAACAGAAAAAAGAAATGCCTATAGAAATGAGCTTAGTTGCCTTTTTATTATGAAAGGTTTTATTATATAAAATACATTGTCTAATTTCCTTCTCAGTGATATGTAACATATGACTGAAGAAAAAAGACATCTGGAAATTAAGGAAATTAAATGGACTTAAATAAAATGTTAACAAAATTTGATTACTATTTGAATTTATGGTCGGAGAATCCACAGTAAGAGAATTTTTACACCAACGTTTCGAATCCCAAATGGGATCCATCATCAGGGAAAAGAGAAAGATGATAAAGATGATAAAAGGAGAGCCAGAAGGAGGAGATAAATACTCAAGAGGGAAATAATACACTACTTATATTAATAATAATACACTACTTATATTATGACACCACAATGTAAGTGACACATCATCAAACGAAATGACGATGGCCATTATACTGAAAGTAATACACAGGATAAAGGAGAGCTAATGAAGTTTCAATCAGTGCAAAAGATGGTAAATACCTGTCATTAGTAAAGTTTCAATCAGAGAGAAGGATGGTAAATACCTCTTTTTGGAAGGCATCAATATCGATAATTAAAATTACACTGGAAGATGAGAAAAACAATTTTTTCCCACATCTCACGAAGAAGATATTATCAAATAATCCCAATCTTAGATCAGCTAAAGCATATGCAAACAGCCTTATCCAGACTATAATTCTACCAAGTGTTTAGAGAACTTAACACAGAGTCCGACCTACTGTCAAAAGGAAGTTTGTTGCAATCCAGGAGTTCAAAGATGGCAGTGCTCAGCTTATTTATCCAATGTCACTCAATGGGCCATAAAAGCAGTTCGCCATTTTATAAACATCATAGTTCAGAGTTTTTTTTTTATACATGTCTCGAAGAAACTTGTTTTTTCTTTATTTAAATGAAATCTGGCTGCAAGCCTTGGCTAAAATATAAACTGGGAAGAAAAATCGGATCCAATTTCTTTTTCCTGCTATCATTCAAAAAATAGAGCCATTTATTGTATTGAACTCATTACTAATCCTGAAGTAAATGCCTAACTAATAACAGGTTGAAAGAATCCCAAATTTTATCAACCAAAAGAGAACTGAAATAACTAGACATGCATATCCAATGGCAACCGCACATATAATTTAAACAAGCAACAATTATTAATATTACTATAAACCAAACCAGATATATTTTCAGTAGAAAGCATTGTTTGAGTACCATAAGTTCGTAGATAAGTGGCATAACATTGATAACGATAATAAGAAAATCTTCCATATGGTTCATATGTTCTATGCAGTCTAAGTTCATTCAGCTGGAACTTCCCCTATTTTTTTGAAGCCAACCAAATTAACGAGATCTACTCTGTAAAAAATTGATAGAATCCTTTAAATAAAACATTTCTAAAATTCCAAGGTTTGCCATAAAGTACCATGTCAGCAGCTAAAGATGAAACTTTTCACAGGATAAACAATAAAAACGAGTACAGGAAAAACCAACACAAAACATAAATCACAGTCCAACTTAAGTCTGTAAAACATGGTTTTATCAAAAACCTGATTAATCTTTACTAAACCATGACAACCTACCCCGCCCCAGAAAGATGATTGTCGTTTGATGAAATGCCTAAAAGAAACATTGCGTTAGGGAATTATATGATGGCAAGTTACGCACTCAATGAGAATAGTGAGGAAGCGAAAAATGAAAAAAATTATGCGGCCTCCTGGAAGTAATCAGTCGGCCTCTTGGAAGTAATCAACCTGTAACTTTAAAACAAGTCAAGTTAAAAAAAATCCAACAAAATGAATTTTTCGGATGCCCATAGGCCCTAAGGGTTAAACCTGCTCTGATACCATATGTAACAGCACAAAGTAAACTAACATTAATGTCTTAATGAAAAACAAATACTTACAGTCTACCAAATGATCACAAGATTTTGAGGACGACTCTCCTCCCAACCGTAGGCTCAATTGTGCAGGATTCTGCTACAACTGGCCACCCCCGAGCCCTCAATCAACGACTACTGCCAATGCTTCTAAGTCTTAGTATACCATTCTCTCAAGAGAATGAAAGATAGAATCTCGGAATGATGGAATGCAAGAATGCCTCTCATCTTCCTCACCATCTATTAAATAGAACAACCATTGGATGGGGAACCACATGCACACACTCCATGTGTCTACATGCAACTTGATTTTTAGCCTTTTTGTTTTATTTCTTTACTTTTCTTTTGATTTTTAGCTTTCTTGTTTTATTTTCTTCTTTTTGATAGCTTTACTGATTCTTCTTATTGCTTTCTTTGTTTTATTACTATTTATTCTTATTTAGAGCTTTAGTGTAGTTATTACTATTTTTATTATTTGTATATTTTAAAATATCATTTATGATTTATTTATTTTATTATTTATTATTAAGTGATTTATTATTTATTATTTATATTATTATTATTATTATTTATTTTGTATTATTTATTATTTATTATTTATTATTTATTATTTATTATTATTTATTATTTTTATTATTTATTATTTATTATGGGAGGGATATTACATAATCCTAGTCCATTTTCTTCTTGAGGAAATATTGGTACTCTATATATGGCCACATTGTCCCTCTCGAGAATCACAATTGGCCTACCAGTCTGGCTTTTCTCAACCTTTGTCGTTCAAAATACCGTGATTCCTCAACAATTGAATCCACAACCAGTTAATACTAAAGTTGACCCTTCACCTTCTTCTTTGTTTGTTTCTCCCTCCCCTTCTTCCTCTTGGTGAAAATAGTGATGCTAGTAACCGAGTGACTGAGAAGAAGAAGAAAGGGAAGGAGAAGAAGAAGAAGTCAGTTAAGCAAGGGGACAACCATGCAGCATCTAGTGAAAATCCACACACTGAACTTTCCAAGCTCAGAAATCCATGCATAATTTTCAAAGGAGACCATTTTCATTGAGAACTTTCGTGCATTCCTCGAATCTTGAGAGAATGGTCCCCTTGTTCACACCAACAGGTGTCATCAACCTCTGATGATCATTTTGACAGCACGCCATCAACTAGTAATAGTAGACAGAAAGGAAGATTCAAAACTCCATGTAGCTTATGTGAAGGGGACCATACCCTTCCCCGTTGTCCTTTTTTGGATGAAGCCAAAGATTCTTGCATAACCGTCCTGCTTCACCGCAGTGACTTCCACCTGGATACAGGAAACTATCCCCAAGTCCTTTCCTAGTTGAAAATCTGACTGACTTTACTCAACCATCGGTCGAAGCACCTATCGCTAAAAATGAATCTTCTAAGTCCATACCAGACCAAAGTCAACAGGTCGAGATGGAAATCGACCCAGTTTTACCTTCAGAATATCCACCTTCAGATGATACCATTCCCAAAGAGAGTGAGGACGCTACAGTTCAAATTCTTTTTGTTACTTTAGAGTCTGATGAACTTGGGGCCAATCCGCCCGTTCCTTCACAGAAGGAAGAGAATTCCCCCAATTCTCGCTACTCAAGGGGTTAATTCAACCATTTATTCAATACCCCCTCCAAGCAGTCTAGTCACTTCCTTTGATTAGGATCGACTAGCAAGATCTCGCCTTCCTTCTAATGTACCATTCTGAATCATAGTACAAGTTTACAAAATGATCATGTCTGGCACTATCATAGATGAAGGGGCAACAGTGAGTATCCTTTCCTCAACTGCTTGGAAAGTGCTTGGTTCGCCATTACTTATGCCTATTACTCAGAATTTGTCAGGCTTTAACAAAGGAACTAGTCGACTGTTAGGGATCCTTCCTAAGTTACCAATTACTTTGAGAAGGAAAACCATTCACTTGAACGTGATGGTAGTCCGAGGACCGTTAGATTACAATCTACTCCTTGGACGTGACTATGTTTACAACATGGAAGTTATTGTCTTAACACTCTTTCGAGTGATGTGTTTCTCGCATGAAAGCAAATTGTCACTGTTGACCAGCTTTCATTTCCCAGTTCAAGCACAGCTTCAGGTCAAACATCATCCCTAAATGGTCCTTTTGCATCGAGAATGTCTCTTTAACCTTCATTCCATCCACCTAATTATGGCGAGTAGTCTGGTGAATGTAACGAAAGTTAGGGGGCATACACCCTTGTCTACTTTGGCGGATGAACCCAGCTGAAAAGATAGGTTTCCCTATAAGTTATGTGATTGGAAGTGTTATCTCACACCATTCACCTTTGTCTATTTGATGGACAAAGCCAAGGAAGTATTTTTCTAACCACTGACAAAAAGAACCTTGCTTAACCGCAGTGATTTCCGTATGGTTACTGGAGACTCTCCTTTTCTTGATGCCTGGGGGCATGTAAACCTTTTTATGCAAACTAAAAACGACAAAATTTCATTTTTTTTAGCTTTTTAGCTTTTTAGATTTTTAACTTTAAACTTCCTAGGTTAGGTGATTTGTCTAACACACCATTCACCTTTTTCTGTTGTACGGACGAAGCAAAGGAAGTGTTTTGTCTAAACTGCTGATGAAACCATCCTACCTAACCTCAATAGTTCCTTAGTTTTTTAGTTTTTCTAGCTTTTTAGCTTGTTAGTTTTGTCATTTCCAGCTCACATAAAAAGAAACTAAGCAAATGTTATCCCACAGTTCAAGCTCATTAAAAAATGAACCAGGCTATGAGCAATGTTGTCGTATGGTTCAAGCTCATTAAAAAATAAACCTACCACCCTAAGCAATGTTAACGCAAGGTTCAAGCTCATTAAAAAATAAACCTGCCACTGAGCATATGTTCCCCCAGAGTTCAAGCTCGTTAAAAAAATAACCCACCTTCGATAAATAACTCTTGTGATTGCCATAATATTAGTCTTTTGAATCTTGGTTGTGTTCCTGCCATCACCTCCATTCTTTTGGCCGATCATACACTTCCACTTGATTGTTTACCTTTTTGAGGAACAGCTGCAACGAGTGGTCCTTTTAGCCACCCTCTTCACATCACCATGTTTTGAGAAGTTCCAAGCTTACTCGAAACGAGTTGCTACCCTAAAACACCACTCGTTCCTCAAAAATGAGTCTCCTTTAAACTCTTTTCAAACTCGTTAAATATGAAAATATTGTCGAGCTATTGGCCTTTCCAGCTCGCTAAAGTGATTGGAAGTGCCATTCCTCCTATATATTTTAATCTTTTTTAGACCTAAGGGATTATCTCACGAAAAAGTTCGAGCACTTGTCTTTTCGGCTCGCTAAAGTTATTGACAAATCATCCCTTTTGTATTATTTTATCCTTTTTCGAACTTAAGGGATTATACTACGAAAAAGAACTACTGTAGTTTCCTTTTAATCCCTTTTCAAACTCTCTAAAAACGAAAAGGATCGAGTTATCCTTGTCGTTAAACTTGTTAAAACAATAGCGACAAACTTGTCCACCCAGACAAGAACAATTTTCACTATCGCTAGGCTCGCTAAAACATAGCGACAGGTTTGCCTGAAGGGGAAATTATAGAACAAGCATATGTTATCCTCCTCAAGCTTGACAAAAATAAAGAGGTACTGGTTAGCAATGACTGGGGAAAAAGGGAAGAAAACTTGAAGAATTTTATTGGTAGCAGGTCGCTCTTGAACATGACACTTTCACTCCATCACCATGATTGATTCGAGTTGGGTTATTCCATTCACCAGTCATATCACCATTTGTCCTTCATACCATCCATATTTTGGGGTTAACGCTACCAATCCATCTCAGTGTCGCCGATATGTTCAAAATAATTCATTCAGAGAATTCACCATCCAGTTAAAGCCTCATCCACTGCAATACCTTCACCCTCCATTTTTCATGACCGCCATTCCTGAATCTTGTATCGTCGGATCGTTTTTCACCTCCAAAAAATCATTTGCTTCATTTTGTGTCATTGATGTGGGATACATTAAGGCCCTCCTATGACGAGTCACTTCTTGTCGACATCATATCATTATCCAAGAAGTTGGCTTAGAAACAACCCTTTCAGTACTTTGAAGCTTGCATGCCTCAATGGCAAGTTTCTCACTTCCGGCAACAGGTTTACATCAATGGCCTTCGACAGAAAGGTTTTGCGTGGTGTTTGACATCGGATCATATATTCACACCACGTGAATTGTACTATAGTACCTTGAGGGTCATTATCATTATCGGTGATTCCTCTCACGTCTGATAAAAGCTTACATTATTCGCTGGTAATCAGGTGATGTCTATCCATGTCCGACTTCAGGACATCTTTTCACATGGATCGACTTGTACATCGGGTGAAGATTAAATGAGTTTGAAGACCTCGGATCTAGTTTCATCCATCTGGGCTACGATATATTCAGGAATATAAGGACATCAAATGTACACAGAAGCTGCATAAATGATCATCCAAGCTAAGGGATTATGACTCTACATATAAAGAATAACCAGTCTGCAACTGCAGACAATTATCTGTTCTATGTACATGAAAATGAATTTATAACACTGAGCATGGGAATTTCCACCTCAGCCAGATCATGGAAAAATATATTCTAATGATGTATTTTATTGTATCTTATATAGGTCACCTTCCAGGTCGAATACCTCAGATCCTCATGATAAAGCATTTGAGCTAACATCAAAAGATTTACGACTTCATGCTTTAGGGGGGAACTGTCATAGACATATTTGGGCACTGCAACCCCAATATTATATTTCAATAAACCAAGGGCTCTTTAACCCCTAAAAGTGTTGTTTCATACCCTAAAGGATCATGGTCAACTGATTACATCATTCCCCAGAAGTTCCACCTGAAAAACCACTCAAAACTGGCCAAAACTGGAACATACTGACTGCTCCACTATCAGGGTGTGATGCATACTAACTCCTATACTAGCCAGGTGTGATGCATACTGAAGAGGCCTTCTGTGGGGTGCGATGAGCGAGAATGGACAAATTTCTAAGACAGTTTGCTAAGTGGATGCTCATGGAATCTTCTAAAAACTTCTCCTATGACACTTTCCTCTTTGAATTCGCCCAGGGATGAGTAAGAGATCCAAGAAATCTCCAAGTGGAACCAAGAACAACAAGTGGAATGACACTAATCAAAAACCCAGAGATGACTCACACCCTTCCAGACATCTATAAATGGATCTCTCATCTGAGAGATCTGGAGGATGGAATTTTGTAATTTGTAAGGAAGTGTTGATAGTTTGTCTTTGAGAAGGAACATTGTATTGTTGGGTGATGTTATTTTTCATGAGGTGAATAGGGCTTTGATGCTAGGAGGATGATGCTGGATCAGACAGCCGGGTTGTAATTCTCCCTTCTATTTTAAAAAAGTTCTTTGAGTTTTCCTCCATACAATTGTGTATTTGTGAATGTTGTTACTTGTGAATGCCATTGTATTTCTGATTCTGAAATGCTTATGATATAATAGATCAAGATGCTTCGATGGTGTTTTGTTACTTTGCCTCTATAGGTATTCTCTAAGCGGGATAAGTAGGATAGGATTCGCAAGCTCTGTCAAGGAGGAGAGAGATCAAGCAAGGAGTAAAACGGAAGATCTAGGTTGGTTCCTTTGCCTCTCTCTTATCTATCATACATAGAGGAAACCCCAAATTTCTTTGATTGTTTGTTTCTAGGATAGTTGCCAATCCTAGAGGGCTAGCATATCGAAAAGACACTAGTTTTCCCGGAAACACCCCCTACAAATTTCCTAAGTATCTCCCAATGAGAATATTTTCTCTGGAATACTTTAGGAAAATGAGAGGTGTGGATGAGGTCAACTTCCTAGTTGCTAGGAAGAAAACATAGTTTAAGATGAAAAAAAAATGGGCCCTTTCATCTACAACACTAGAGAGGCTAAGCCTGAAGCTGATAAGATACTCCAGCAATTCAAATTCAAGAATAGTTTCATCTGGCATTATTACCCTCATGGGGTTATAAATAAGCTCAGACAAAAGGTCAAGTTGGGACCTTACATCCACTACCCAAGATCTAACATAGAATAGTATGCTAATCAATCAAAATGGGTAGAGAACACATTGATAGATATGAACAGCATATTGGTGGATGTGGAGAACACCATGATTGACTTGGAGGAACAATTTGACCAAAGATCTTTCTTGCAGGTCCCAAAGTTGGAAGAGCCAATGAATATCCCTCCCATCATTCAAACTCCTGTCAATGAGGAGAAGAATCCCAAAAGAAACAGGGAGGAAGCATCAAGCTCTGCTATGGACACCACTAATCAACAGTTCCAACTAAGCAAAACTCCCAAATTGACTCTTGTGTCTGAACAGGAGGAAAACATTGCATCAGCAAAAATGATTGATACTGATGCAATGGGGCAAATGAGTAGACAAACAACTGAGATTGCTGCATCAACAGAAACACAGAAACCCTGCTCTTCAAACACCCAGATTATACAGGGACAGAAGAGTGTGGAGGTGTCTTATTTTGTCAGGCCAACTAACAAGGAATCAAATATCAAGGAAAGATTCAAACAGATTAAAATGAGGAATGAAAAGCTCAAGGTAGACACTTATGCCAAGTACATGCAAATGACATTGCCGAATCAAAATAGATTGATGTCAGCTTTTGAAATCAAAGAAGGAAAGATGCAGGTGTCTTTCCTACAGCCTAATGTACAACAGCCTAAAACCACAATAGACTACAAGAAGACCAACTTTGAGGTCTCCTCTAGGGATGTGCATCCCATGGATCAAATAGAATTTCACAAGCAAGCTGGAGAGATGATCTACTCCACCCTCATAGCAAAAGCAATGGCATCATTCAAGCTCAAGGACTCATTAGACCATGTGACAGCCTAGTACAAACTAGAAAAAGCATCTTCCTGCGCCAAAGACACAAGGATCAAATCCTTAGAAGACCTGATCATTGAGCTGGGCCATGACCCAAAGGACATCAAGGCTGTCAAACAGTTAATTAAGAAGAAAAATGAAGACATTGCAGCCATTAAGAAACAGCTCAAGTTGCCTCAGACACAGCACCCTAAAACAAAAGAAGTCCTAGAAAGATAAACAAATCATGAAGAGATGACGGACTTGGTGCTGCAACTCAATGACCAGTTGAAGGAAATGGAAAAGGAACTAGATAGCTTGATCCAACTCAAACAAGCTAGTCTAGACAATGCTCCTCGAACTATCATTCCTACAGTGACCAAAGTTGTGCCTTCCACATTGGCAGCAGCATTAGCTCCCACTGGTCCAATGGCCACTGCATTTCCAGTAGTAGCAACAGCAACAACGTCAGCAACGACATCAACAGCAACAGGTACCACAGGTGATGAAGCAAACAGACTGGTCAAGGCAATGGAAGAATTGTCCATTTAGGCCAGTGAGACGAACAAGTTAAAAGAGAAACTTACCATCCTAGAGACAGATTGTAGGTTAGCCCAAATCATGCATAAGGAAGAACAACAGAAGGCTACCAGAATGAATGAGAGAGTCAAAAGCCTGGAGAAAGAGTTAACACTAAGTGAGCCTTTGGTAAAGGCCAAACAATTATTATGGGCCAATATCATTGACTCTATCAATGATATTTGGCCATCTATCCAGGTCATTTATGAGCAGATAGACTTGTTCAAATAGGCTACAGAAGCCATCCAGAATGTCAAAGAGGAACTTGGAGAAATGCCAGTCAGGATTGTGCAATTTCTGGAGGGAAGGCTTGTTTCCCTCCAGAATTGGGAAATTTCTTGGGGGAGCTACTCAGCCTATAGTTGGACCAAGTCCGGGTGATGAGCCTATGAGGGGAATGCATCGAGTTGTGATCGGCATGCTTCCTTTGTGCAAGAAAAACACTGAAGCTTGTGTACTTGACGAAGCAAGACATGCTACTGTGAAGGTTGGAAGGGAGGCTCCAAAACGAAGCTAAGGAAAAATTTTGGAGGGTGGTTTTAGCCACTACAACATCCTCTAAATTTGACATGAAGAATCTTGGTGCTGTAAATTTCATTTTGGGCATGGAAATTAAAAGAGATCAGGAAAAGGAGGAAATTCTAGTTAAATCAAAGGAAGTATGTTGAGACAATATTGAAAAATTTAATATGAAAGACAATAAAATAGTGAAGGACCCTATTCTTGTAGGTGTAAATTTATCCATAGAGAAGTGTCCTATGACACAAGAAGAGGAAGAGCACATGTCTTGTGTTCCATATTCTAGTGTGGTTAGAATTCTGATGTAAATCATGTTATATATAAGACTAGACATTGTACAAACAGTGGAAGTATTGAGCACGTATATCTCAAAACCAGGGAAGGAGCATTGGATAGTAATAACGTTAAGTTATGGTATGTTCTATGCTTATAGTAGTTTACTTATTTTTCTTATTATATTCCACAGATTAGCAATTACATGTACATAAAGTAAAGTGCAGATAGAACCTTAAATGATCGACAAAAAACAGGCCAAGACAAGAGACGCAAGATGTGGCGGCTAACCAGAGACAAACCCCACAATGTGTGGGGAAACCTTTTCATCAAATCTTCTTTTATCTTCAATAATTCAACAGAGAGAAATAGTACAATAATTTTGATTCATATTAGCAGTAGCAAACCCTAGATCAGCAGCATCAGCATTAGTGGCTTCATTATCAAACTAGGGCAGACGATATCTCACAAACCAACCATCGGATTGACTTCATTCCACCACCAAAAGTTGCGGCTTCTAGAGGAGGTTCAGATGAACCTACAGTGTAGTTCAGATGAGGTTATCTTCTAGGCCACGCATGTCAATCTTTACTTCTGCAGTTGCAGCTTCAGTTTCAGCAGTTTCCACTTCAAACTAGTGCAGTCGATATCTTGCAAACTTAGATTGACTTCATTCCACCACCAAAAGTTGTGGCTTTTATAGGAGCTTCAGATGAACCTACAACATTGTTCCAAAAAGGATATATTCTAGGCTACGCGGGTCAATATTTGGATCTGCAGTTGCAGCTTCAGGTACAACAGCTTCTGGCTTCACATGTGTGAGAGAGAGACCCATTTCTGCGCAATAGAGAAGAGACTCATTTTTGCGCAGTAGAGAGAGAGAGATGTGATGAGAAGTGTGTGAGAAAATGAGGAAAATTCCTCTTATATTTATACACAACGTTGGTGTTTGAATAGATGCGACTGTTGGGCTTCTGAGCCTACATGAGTTGTAGGTCGGCTTGATAATAATTCCATAATCAAAATAAATTCATATCTC
>APFE030738702.1:347-40542 GCA_000404065.3 Pinus taeda | reverse complement strand
ACCTCAGCAATGATATGATCTTATACATGTATTTTGTGTTGAAAATTGCAGGTTCTGACTGGGCTCTCCACAAGATGATCCTCGAAATGATAAAGTACTTCACCCTTCCTATATGATATAAACCCTTATCTATTACAGGCTTCGTACTTTAGGGGGCAATCTGTTACACTGAAATTTGTCACCATGACTATCTGCAGTTAATATGGCTCCATCAATAGTCATATTATCCTCCTTGTCAAGCCTCATACCTCTGCTCTTCATGTCAAACTTCAAAAAGAGAGAAAGTCACTTAAAAACATGTTTATCTCTGGGTACGCAGGTTCTCTCTACCTTGCCTGCGTGTACGCATCCCAAACACACTGTACTTGCATACTTGTACGCTCTGTAAGCCAAAGGATGGGTGCGTACCCCTGGAAAGGTCAAAAGGCGCGAGTTTCATCTTTAAAAAGTTACTTGTGGTCACTTCTAGAGCCTTCTAGAAGAGTGTTTGAAGTGTATTGAGCGCCTCCAGATGGTTCATGCATCCCTATGATAGAGGAACTTATCCCATCAAGAGAGGAGCTACCCCATCCAAAAGAGGGAGTATCCCATTGATGTTGGAACTGAATAACTTCCTCTAGAACACTATAAATACAGGCATTGGGCCAGAAGAGGGGAGGTTGAAAGCTAAACATTCCAAAGGGTAAGTGCTGCTGGAATTAGGACCTCCATTGTTAACTTGTGAGGAGAGATTACCATCCTTTCTTGTTGCCATATTGGAAGTGGGTGAGCTTGTCAAAGTAGAGAAAATCTCTTGTTGGACCCTGGGAGGAGCTTGCACAACACCAAGGCTCAGGTTGTAATGGTTCCTTTTTTGTTTCCTTAATACAAATAAGTCCATTCTTCTCAATGATTTGTTGTTAATGAATTATTTCATGTACTCCTTGGTCTATATGATGAATGTGCTTTGTTTTATGAAATATTCAGGTGTTATGTAATCGTTTGACTGTTAGTGTATGCAGGTCTTAAAGTGAAGGAGGAGCTCATCTGGATCAGCAAGGCTGGACTGCTACAACAAGCATTGGATTTGAGGTAGGATCGAACAACACTTGGTTTCTCATAGAATAATGTATGTTTAGAGAAGGATTGCTCTTGTTTGTCTTGTTTGTCACTAGAGAGTCTTAGACTCCTAGGGAGGTTAGGTTTGTCCGCAAAAATAACTCTTTCCACATGACATAACCCCAAAACCACGTTTTCGTAGTGCAGACAGTGTAAAAGGTCTGTTTTGTGCTACGAAAATTCTGCTCTTTCTGTAGCCTCTTCACTAAGTGCACTACAAAAACGTAGATTTGTAGGCAGTCTTGTAAAAATGCCGATTCGTTCAAAAACCGTTAATCCTTCATTATTAAGTGTCAGCCAGGAGTCAGTTCTTAAGCATGGAGCCATCCAAATTCATAATTTCAAATTTAGGGGTCATCATGATAGGTAATTTCAAATTCGAAAGGGTTGGCTAGTTTCTTATTGTATTTTGCATGCAAACCTTCAAACATATTGTTTTCGACTGATAAGCTTATGGTAATCCCTTACCAAAGTTTTTCTCATCTATAATTGAAGCGAGGCTGATTACCATTAACAAGCGAGGCTGATTTGTTACAGGAATTCAGAGGCAAAGATGATAGAAGACAGGAAGAAACACAGGTCCGGTCATTGTTTAAGAATAGAGCCTGAAAGCACTGAGGTTTTAGCTAGAGATAAATCAGTAATGGAAGCCTTCAAGAAAATAGGATATTGGAAGTTTTGTGAAAAATTGTAGGGAGGACACACTTAGGTGACAAAGGAGTTTTCCCTACATTTCATTGGCTCAAACATGAAAATTGGAATCCTACACTTGCCAATTACTCCTGAGATCATAGATTTGGTGACAGAGATTCCTAGGGGACAAGATAGATGGTTCAAAAACTTCAGATTTGACATGGAACCATGTAAAGTGTTTCTAAAGCCAGAGTTTGTAGAAATAGACTTAACCAAGGCAATTCCAAGGAACTACATCAAAGACATTTGAGGTATTTTACCTGTGATGGAAGATATCGTAAAGTATATTCATATAATTTTAAACTCCTATTTCATTTTACTGGTATGATTTCTTTATATTTTCCTTTCTTCCTGTATCGAAGTATAGCTAAGATGGCAGATAGAGTGCAAATGAAATCTCAAGGATATGAAACTTCCCTTTTTCATCATGGTCTAATTAAACTGATTGTTTTACATGAACTCAAAAGGCTCAACAGAGAATGCTCTTCATTTTTGTTTTTGTGTGGTTTTGGAGTGGAAAATCAAGATATAGGCATTAGCCCTAAGGCTAAAGAAACTCCATCAGCAGAAACCAGTAAGCCTATAATGACCAGGTCAAAAATATTTGTTAAGCTGAAACCTAGAAAGCAAGTGAAAGAGAAAGTGAGTAAAACATCAGTGGTTATTCTTGAGACTCCTCAATCTACAAAGGAAAATATAGCTGAAGTTAAAGAAATGACACAAGAATAGTCAGCTAACAAACTAGTTCAAAGGAGATTGACTAGAACTCAAATTATAAAGGAGAAGGGTAAATCAGTGATCTTGAGAGAAAGTACAGGCTTGAAGTGTAATTTAAAAGATATTTTAAAAGCCCTTGATATTGCAGAATCCCCTTTGGTGTAGGTAGATGTCATAGAATTTGACGAAGGAAAGTCGAAGATGATGAAATCTTCTAAGAAACTGGAATTTGAGGATGATGTTACAACATTTGTGTTCAAGCCCAAAAAGCCGTTAACCAGATAATCTAAAAAGATGCAAGAGTCCAATATTGAGTTAGGGAAAACAGAAGAAGCTTCCGTTGTTCAGGACGAGTTGATAGACCTTTCATCACCAATACTTGAAGGTGATAAAAACAGAGTTTTTCCCACTCAAACAGAACAAACTAGTTATGAAGAAATGGAAGAAATATTAAGAGCAACTAATAATGAAATTGCTAGACTAAGGATGAGAGCAAGAAGGCATGCTGCTGAGAAGATAGATTTCAAAAGGATAAAGGCTCTCTAGGAAGTTGAAAAAGTTTCCAAACCATAAATAGTCATTAGTGAAACTCAGTACTTTACTTGGAATATTCCTGCAATTAAAGAAGCCAAATTTGTAAGGATGATGAATGCTGTTGAGAGATACTAATAGGATATTGAAGAGACAAGTTGAAGACCTAGAAATACAATTAACAAAATATGAAGAAAGGCTACAACAATAATGAAACAGGGTGATGTAAAAGGGTAGTAAAGGATATATCTTAAAACAATTTTGGTATTAAAAAGAAGGTCATCTGTGAAGAGGAACATCTTATAAGGTTAATTTGTTTTGATTTTTGGTGATCATATCAGTCTTTATGAAATTTTGAAAATTCCCAAACTGTAGATTTTTGAAAACTGTGTTGAAAAAAGAGCATACACAGTAGTTTTGTAGCATGCTACGAAATTGCTGAAGGTGAACTTTTAGCACTTTATAGATGTATTTTGAAGGTAAGGTCTGATAAATTTCAAGTTTTGATGTTGCTAGTAGATATATGAAGATCATGGATGAAGTTTCAGATTGTAGTGATGCAGAAAGAATGGTTCAAAAAAGTATTTCACAAGTGATATAAAAGCTGCACTACGAAAACAGACAATTTTCATAGCACAGTCATGTTTCATCCTCTTTTCCATCTGTTTGAGGTTCCCTTTTTTGCATAGGTGGAAAAATGAAGTTTTAATGGATTACTAACACATGCCACATATATGAAAAAATCATCAATGCCAACAAAACTGCTCGAAGATAAGCATAAAGGATTAAGGGCTTAAAAGGAGGAAATCCGTCTCCTTGTTTTTATGATAGTTAGGTCATGAATCAACAGGGTTTGCAATAATGCTGGAGACATCATAAATCTCAACGACTTGTATTAGCAGCTGATTAAAGAATGTATTTAAGTCATAGATAAGGTTGTTAAAGCATTTTTTAGGAGTTTCACTCCTATTTGTATTAGGACTCTTAAAGACAGTTAGCTGTCAGTTTGTAATTAGGAAGTTTGTTTTATGAATAGATAGGTGTTAATGTTAGAAATTCGAATTCTCCTAAAGATGGATCATAGAATCCAAGGTTGTAAAAACTCTATATAAATCATGAGAATCAAATTCCTCAAGTTTGTTAATTTTATTAGTAAAAGAAAGTTGTGGTAAGAAATTGTGTTTTTTTTAAACCTAATACAAAGATTAGTTTTACTACTCAAGATTCACAAGGGGTTTATGTGTTTAATGTTTCTATGGCATTTTTCAATTACTTATTTACAATGGTATGAGCTTGTGATACTTAGAATTCATTGGAAAAAGCTCTAACTTCCTTCACATGCTTGTAAACTGTGTTGATTCACTGTATTACTGTTTTACTTATGAACCTAAGCTCCAAGTGCCTTGACTTCCATGTTTTGCTGATCATGATGTTTTGTTGAAGACTATCTTGACTCCATAGCCCAATAGATGTTTGCTAATATTTGATTCAACCAATTATAAATTTTTGTCCATTTTCATTCCTAAAGTTAGCCATCTAATCGTTAATCAAAAATCTTAAACCTATTGAGAGAGCCCTCGCAGGTTGAGGAGGCTAAGCCTCAACCAAAAGATTGGTTTGAAAGAGTTACTCAGACTCTACTTGATCAACAGCTTATCAAGGTCAGATTTTGTGATAAAATTTTGGTGCATCTACCAGGAGGCTAAAGATTACTCATTCCTGAAATCAAGAAGATGAACTTCTGAAGGTAGCAGGAGCTCAAAAATTTTTTCGAGGCTATAATCTACCTTGGTGACTCCATACATTTTCAAAGGTTTAAAGGTGGCTTCGAGAAGGAGATACACATGGAGTAATGCCGATCCCAATCCACCTACCATTGTGGACAATCCAAACACTGTTTGAAGAGGCAGTCAAAGATTTTTAGAAATATCAGGTACTCCATCTCATTCTAAATCTTTGCTCTCCGGATTCTTAAGAAGTCATGAAGACAAAAAAGTTGATGATAAAATGCATGAAGTGTTGTTTAGATCAGAAAGAGAAAAGGAACTCATTGATATTATCTTAGACTTGCAAAAGAGAGGAATTGACACTTCAACCCTAGTAACACAGGAAGACAAAGAAGAATTTTGGGAAGTTGTCACCTCTGAGCTATTGTTAGAAAAAGAGTCTCTAGATAAATTGAAAGAACTTGACCCTTTCGAAGTTTTGATAAAATATAAAGCTGGTTTACCTCTTCCAGGAGCTCAATTTTTAGTGGCTTACTGTTGTGTAGGTAAATCCCCTCTGCGGACAAAGGTGATCCCACTATCCTAACTGAGGTCTAGCAACAATTGAACAACGCTAACACGCAGGTTCCTAATTGCAAAGTAATGGAAAATGATGAGAGCCTACCTCGAATCCAACGCTTATATTCGTAGAAGGGTCGTCGCTTCTATTATTTCGCTTCAGCTGGTCAGAATCCTCATGATATTCGTGAATAGACACCTGCACATGCAAAGAACAAGACAAATACAAGCATAAAATCCAAGAAATCAACTATGTATCAGTCAGAAAGGATACAACTCAAACATCATAATAAAGACACATGAGTGGAACCATAATGATAGTCGTCTATTATTATTTATAAACAAAAGAGAATACAACCAAGTTCTGACGTCAAATCCTCCTTTGGCTGGGTGAATCAGCAACACATGCCTTGCAAAGATTGTAGGGGATGGGAACAAGCCTCTCTCTCCTTTATCACTTGGACATGGATCTCCTCCTTAAAGATTTAGCCTCATAGGGATACACAAGACCTCTTACAAGATGAGCTTAGCAATTCTCAGACTTTGGGACTTAGATTTGGGAGCTTGAAAAGTAGAATTACTAACCAAGAATTACCAACTAGCTTGTCAAAGGGGAAAGAACAAGCTTATATAGAGATGGGAGGAGTAGATAAGACCATCTACTTGATTTATGGGATTGTCCTTATCATTAGGACTTCCATGAGAGGTGGAGAACTACTTCCCTCCCTGGGAGATACAAATCCCAACTGAACCAATTCAAACTGGAATTAGTTCATCGATAAGGTGGAAGGAACCTTCGGAAGTTTGATTGTTAAAAACTTTACCCAACTGGGCTGGCGCTAGTGCGACTCTGAGACAGAGCGCCAGTTGGAGCACCCTCTTTACAGGATTTACCCCATTGGCGTGAGCAATACACTATGGAACATCGCCAATGGAGAAAGGGCTATATTTTTGGGTATTTTGTAGAAGGTGTCTTCAGGGCATATGGAGTACATACTTCAAGGGATACAAAGCAGGTGTTTTCAAGTCATGTCATTTCTCACAGGTCCCGGAATAAGTCCTCCAATATACGGGAGAAGGGGTAATAGGGACGGTGACAAAATACTGTGTAACAGATGCCCCCTAAAGCATGAAGCCCGAGAGAGAGAGGGGTGAAGTGCTTTACAAGAACATGGTCGACTGAAAACACAGCCGCCGGAGAACCTGCATGAAGTACAAATGATAGTTCAAATACATGATATAATTGGTATGGGCGCAACCATCCATAGTAGAGTACATAAAAATCTGGATCCCAGGTATGGACGCAGCCATCCGATGAGGATCAATGAATGGACTCAGGCATGGTCGTAGCCATCCAGTGAATGAGTCATGTAGTGATGATAATAATCCACAAAATGCAGCCTGGATCTATATAAAATCCAGAGTCTTGCGCTCCAACTCGACCCGAACAAAGTACAAGTTCAAGCATGCGAATATAGGAGTCGAAGTCGAACATGCGAGAACATCGTCTGATTACCAGTCAATGATGAAAACTGTTAACAGACGCGAGAGGCACCACCAATAATGACAATGGTCCTCAAGGTACTATAGGTACAATCCACGGTGTGTGAATCAGTGAGCCGGTGTCGAACACCCATAGAATCATCCGATCGGAGGCCAATGATGAAAACCTCGCGTCGAACATGAAGAACCTGCCATTGAGGCATGCAGGCTCCAAGGTACCTGAAGGGAGTCTCTAAGTCAACATCCTGGATAATGAGTTGAAGTCGACAGGAAGTGACCTTGATCGAAGGTGGGCCATAATGTTTCCCACATCATCGACACGAGACAGAGAAGGATAAAAATGTTTAGTGTGAAGTATCAGAGGAAGGTTGAGTATTCTGCAGAGGTCAACTTCTCTTGAACATATCAGCGGCACGACAATGGACTTGGCAGTATTTGACATCAAATGATCAGGGGTCATGGTGACAAGGCAATGAGCAGATGAATGGTCAAACAGGATAACCCAAACCCACGGAGGCAAGTGTGAAACAAAATGAGATATCCCCACCCAGACACAAATGCAGACGAGTGCCATGTTCAGGAGCGACATACTGCCGACACGACAATGATTACGGTTCCTTTATTCCCCCACCATTTCTAGCGAGTACCCCGGTTATTTTTGGATGACAAGATTGACGGGGATAACATATGCTTGAGCGGCGTCATCACGACGGAATCCGATGTCATGTTTAGAGAGTTTGAAAAAACAGCAAAAAGGAAACTCCAGGGGTGTCCTTTTTCATAAAATTGTGTCTCTCGAGCCCGAAAAAGTATAAAACCATGCTCGAAAGAACCACCCGATCATTACGACCGAGGAGTACTTTTCGTAAGTAGTGACTCTAACCTGAAAAAGTAAAAAAGCGATCAAAACCACGTCATTTCATGACCGTTAACGAACTGAAAATGACAAGGGTCCGATGATCTTTTCATTTTTAAACGGTCGGAAAAGGGTTTAAAGACGACCGCCTCTCATGTCCATTTAATGAGTCGAGAGGACCAACTCGGCGTTCTTTTCACGTTTAGAGAGTCAGAAAAGAGCAAAAGATGACTCCAAAGTGACTTTTTCGTGTATTTACCGAGTCCAAAAAAGTATAAAATGCAACTCGTTTTGCCATGAAAGCTCCATAAACACCTTTTGCTGCACAAAAAATCGACGTAAAACCCATTTTCGACACAAATATCCATGAAAATATTCATAAAATGACTTTTTAAGGCCTATTTAGGGTCAAAAATCTATAAAATGGTGAAAATGGTAAAATAAAAATTACTTTTCACTTTTTACCTTTGGAGAGTGACATTAGGGCTTTTTGGAGTGCGACCTTGAGTTGGCGATTGCGACCAATCCAGTGGACCATTTCGAGCGCCGTCAGTGCCAAGTAAGCAGTCTTGTCCTTAGCTTTATTTTCATCTGTTTGAAATTTGTTTTTTATTGCATTTTCATTTCCTATAGGGGGAATTTGAAATTTAGGGGTTGCGCCCATTGGCGCGGGTTTCGGGCACGGACCCGCGCTAATGGGGCAAATTTCCCATAGGGTGCGTGCCCATGGGCGCGACTGTTTTAAAAACAGTCATGGCAACGGCCACACACATTTTTAGGCCAATTTTAACAAATTTAAAACCCTATTAATGAGGCCATGAAGGTGATTTATAATCTCTCAGACCAGGATACGGCGAAATTGGTTGAGCTTTGCCTTACCTCCACCTTTTTCAGCTTCGAAGGAGAATTCTATGAGCAGACTTGTGGGGTTGCCATGGGTTCCCCCTTGTCCCTGGTGGTCGCCAATTTCTTTCTGGAGGATTTTTAGTCTAAGGCTTGGCCTGTTTCGTTTTCCAAAGCTAACGATTTAATTATTTTGTCTGGTCTCATGGCCTGATGAACTGGATCTTTTCTTCAATCATCTTAATAACCAGTTCGCTGCCATAAAATTCACGATGGAAAAAGAAGACAATGGTTGTCTTCCGTTCTTGGATGTTCTTATCTCTAAGAAAGCGGATGGTTCTTTCTCTCATCAAGTGTTTAGGAAGAAGACGCATACTGAGCAATACTTGCATGCTTCTTCCCATCATTTCCCAGCTCAAAAGATAGGTGTTCTAAGCACTCTTGCCACCCATGTTGTTAGAATCTCTGATGAAGAGAGCTTGGAAAAGGAGAAGGCTCATCTCCTTGATGTCTTTGTGAAAAATGGTTACGATAGACACCTGGGTCAAAAGGCCTTCCTCAAGGCTAAGAAGGAGCCGTCTATCAGTAGGGATCCTAATGATCGTGTCAGGGGGGTTAACCTTCCGTATATCCAGGGGACCACGGATAGGATTGCGAGGATTCTGAGAAAGTTTGATGTGCCCGCAACTTTTAGACCTCTTAATACTATCCGTAGCTCCCTCAGATCTGTAAAAGATCCTATTGACCCTAGAGACATGAAGGGCGTCTATGTCATCCCTTGTTCTTGCGGGATTCCATATATTGGTGAGACAGGTCGCTCTATCAATCAAAGGATTAGTGAGCATTCAGCTGACTTGAGGCATGGGAGGATCAAATCCTCAGCCTTAGCGGAACATGCCGTGAAGACGATGCATCATGTATGTATCGAAGAGGCTCAAGTCATCGCTAGAGTGGCTCAGTTTCACCATCGAAAGTTTAGGGAGGCCCTGGAGATTGAAAAAAGGCCGAATAATCTTAATAGGGATGATGGCTGGAAGATCAGTAGTTGCTGGGTCCCAGCCCTATCTTCCTAGCCTCCGCGGTCCCTTCTTAGTAGGTTCTCTGTGTTTTGTTTTCCTTTGTGTTTGTTGTTTATTATTCTCCTGCTTTACTCCTGTTTTGATTTGTTCTTCCTTTAATTTTTGTCCTTTTGGTTTGATTTAATCCCCTCTATTTTCCTTATTTATTCGAAGTTGATTTAATATTGGCATCTTGGGAATATTTAGCATAATATATTTTTTAGTAAGCGATTGATGAATAGTAATTGTAATAACCTTAGAATGGAAGGTTTGTATTTAGCTTTCAATTAGCCTTAGATTTTTAACATCATAATGCTACGGTTAAGGTATAGTTAGAATTAATGAATGAATTATAATTTGCTTTTTCGTAATTAATTTTACATTTATTCATTTAATAAAAAAATTTAATCCTAAGTTAATTTAAACTAACTAAATAAAGTAAGAGGAAAACTGTTTAAATAGGTATTTTAATCCAATAGAATAAATATTATTAATATGTTAGGTAATGAAAAATTCTATTAATATATTTGGATAATACATATATATATATATATATTTAATCATTAAATAAAATATTATGGATTATAAGATAGTAATATTTATATATATATTCTTATATGTTTAGATGGATATATTTTTATTTATATATATATACATTTATATATACTATAGTTTAACATATATAATTTATATATATGGATTTAAAAATAATTAAATGGTTAGGTTTTGAAAACTAACCATGGTCTATTTTATTTTCTAATATAATTTTCTAGAAATTAATTTAATAATTTAATAACTAACATTAAATATAGCATTCATTTTGGGGTATTGGAAAATATTATTAATATCTGCATTATTAATAATTTAAATAATTAAATAGATAAATTTAATATCTAACCACTTTTCTTGTTTATTTTTACCCAGTTTACTTGACTCTGTAGATATGATAATATTTATAAAAAATTAATATTATTTTAGATTTGAATGGGGTCTTAAGTTGAAAAATAGCCGTTAGTCGTTCTAGCCATTGGAGTCTCTGCTTAGACTATTTAACACGCTATACTGGATCTGTATCTTCAGCTTGTCCTAACGATGAACCACACTGGTTGGTTCAAAACGCGTCGACAAATGATCAATTTATGTGATTTCGCCAAAAAATTCTAAACATATATTGATGTTCTTAATTTATGGACTACAAAAAGATTACATAGACCCATGTTGCTTGGGGCAATGAAAAATACAATGAAGGGACAAGAATTTAATGAAAAACACAAGCATCACAGGGCACAGACTTGAGGAAGAAGTAACAAGGGTCTTGATCATGTGGAGGAGAGGAGAAATGACATGAGGAAGGACAAGAGGAAGCGTACATGTAAGGAAATGAAAATGAAAGAAAAAACGAACACATAGAGAGGGGGATCACACAAATAATTATGTAATAGCATATTGGACTAGAAATCATAGAGAAGAACCATTGTGGACAAGAACTCATAGGGAAGAACCACTATGGATGACAATGCATGGGGAGCACACACAACTAGGAGACGTGGAGCTTCAATTTTTTTGTTTGGACACTCTGGACGAGGAGGGTGAGAATGTTCAAGATAATTGGAATTACTGAAGCAAAGGAATTCTAGAGCTCTCAAGAGGAGTTATTTTATTTTTGTTTGAGCAATAGGGGTACATGAGGAGCTTCTCCATGTGAGGTTAAATTTTAGGACAATTTGAGGCTGGAGGGTGGAGATGGGTTTTCTCTAGAGTCCCTTGACAACCTAGGGTATAGGTTTAGCCCTTGGAATCCTGATAGGAAATTTTGGATTCTCCTTTGCTTGTTTCATTTGGTTTTGTAGCGGATTCTTGAGTTGACTTAATGGGTGGAATCACTATGTGATATTTTTAGGGTGGAGGTTACGCCTCTCGAAGAGCTCATTAGCTATTGAACAATTGGAGGGTGGAGGTAGTATTCCTCTTGATTCCCTGAAGATCTATTTATTGTTATCACTTGGTGGGTGGAGGTAGGAGGACCTCTAGAGTCCTTGTTTTAGCTAATAGTTGGTATACAATCCCTTGAGAAATCCACCTTAGGATTTGGAATATGGATTGGGGGTGATAGTTGAAAGAGAGAATTGGTTGCACCTATCTAGGTTGGGTGAAGAGTCATAGTCCCAAAATCAGTTTCCCAAGGATTTTCAAGATAAGTGTTACTTATGTGTATTCCTTGATAATGAATGTGTGATACATTTCTAATTTAAAAAGGTGTTGTGAAAAGTACATGAATGTGTTATTATTATTACACAATTGACTAACATACAATGCAATGTTTCAAGGAATTGGAATAGCCTACAAGAATCTCAATTTTATTGCAGCAATATTTAGCATGAGGATTTCTTCTTATTACAATATGGTGTTTACATTGAAAACAACCTACATTGACATGGTTTATGTGCAATGTGATTATGCCTAGGATTTCATTCTCTCTCTTTCTTATTGATTTGTGATTTTATATGAGGGACTTCTTCAAGCCTTTAGTGATGTGTACCCTGGTGATGGCTCTGCACGTCCATTTTACCTAGGACTTGGTCTGAAATATCTAGGTTCTATTTGTGTATGGCATAGCTTCATGAGTTGGTTTGACTTGATTTTATACCCTTACACTTCCTGCAAGATGCATATCTATTATATATACATTAAAGTTGAATCTCCTAAGATGAAGAACCATATTCTTTTTGTTGTCCTAGAGTTGTGATAATGTGGTAAATATTGACTTGGAAGGTTGGATGTGTTAGGGTCCTATAATTTTTTATAGGATTGCGTAATTATAGTTGATCATTATTATGTTTGAGATGTCGTAAATAATATTCCATCCTACAAATTATTTCCAAAGAGACACCAAGTATTAGGATTTAAGGATATTTTATTTTGCATGACAATGTTTCAATCAAATCATACTATTAGTGTTTTCATCATAAAGTTCTCAAAAGTAGCTTTCCAATAGTATATCATGTGCCCAAATCTAACTCCTGGATTGAAAGATAGGCCATAATGAAGCTTGCACTTCAAAAGCAGATAAAGGCTCAGAAACTATTTCTGCTATAGTTTCAAATTATATTTGCATCTATCTTTTGTGAAAAATTTGTTCCCCATTATGAATATGCCATATTATTTGTAACTCTAGCTGAAATCCCATTTTATATCCCTCTATCCACATTCCCATGTTTTATTGTAAACTCTAGCATTAATCCATTATTTAAATCCCAAACCTTAGTCGCATTTCCATAAACCCAACTCTAGCCGAATTTCCATTCCATTCGTATAACTCTAGCCACTTCCCATATAATTCCCAAACCATATTCCATTATCCCTTGTTTATTTAAATAAAACCAAACTCTAGCCGCATTTCCATTAACCAGGTTAATTTTCAAACACTAGTCGTAAACCATTGTTTATTACACTGTTGCATTACATAAAGCCCTGCAACACTCCCAAGGCAATAAACCTGGGACCCACCAACCTTGTGTTATCACATATCGCACCATCCCGCTATCAGACCCCCATTACCATGTCCCATCCACTGATTGCGATATCGATGTTGTAAGACCCCTCCAAACGCGATACTTTATATATTGTGATTTGATGAGCTATCGGGTCTAGTCCATCGGCAAAGCACTATGGAATAGGGTAAAATTCTTGCTCGTCGATTGTGATAAACCCCTTCCATATGCGATAATTTATAAATTGGATTTTGAAAGGATTTATGGTTCAGATTTGTGGTTAAGCCTCTAGTGGATGCGATAAGTTATATAATGAATTCGAAATGGTTTTCGGGTCTGGATCTATCAATCTGCTCCCATGTACCCTCGCCGATTGCGATAAGCCCTCTAGATGCAATAATTTATATGGTAAATTTAATGGGTTGTCGGGTCCACCCATGGTTAAACACCACGCCTCTCCTCATGCTCGATCACAATCTCATTTTAATCCAACAGCTCTAATACCTTTTTAGAACCCCCCACTATATTTCTCTTTAATGGCGAGTGGCAGTCTGAAAAGTGGTTTTCCCCACTGCTACGTGTCCTTCCCTCATGATTTCAGAACCCCCCTATCTAATACCATAAACTGCTATGACCCCCCTCCGAAAGTGGTTTTCCCCACTCTCGTCACATCCCTGCTCCTCCTTCTCCACTGCTATTTTGTCATATACTCCCTCCCACCATGATCCTGATCCTGCTTACTGTTCCATCTCCTTGCCTCCATTCACGTAGTCGTATAACTCATTGTCTCGATTGTATTCTTTTCCCCTAATCCCCAGCTGCCATGTGGCCCCTCCATGTGCATTCATTCATAATCCAAAAGAATCGCCCCCTTTTCGCCGAATATATTATGATTAAAGGTTATTTCTCCAAATTTCCCAATAGCCTATAATTGGATAAATTAATGTAAAAGGAAAAATTATTAAATTAAAATAACAGCAGAAGCAACAAAAGGATAGAGAAGAGCAAGGACACATTCAACACATTTTAATCAGTACGTAGCAAAAGGACAGAGGACAACATCACATATTCAGTACAATAGTCATCGAACAAAATGCAGTGAAAAGTGGGACAACACAACACATCTGTCAGCGAGACAAACAACATTGCTCATTTAAAGGCCTAGTCACTCCAAAACACCCAGAAACAAAATCAACACTCAGTCGACTAATATTTTTTAAACAATTTTGTCTAATTTTATACTTTTTGTAATAAAATCTTGAATTTTGTTTCAAGATATTTATATAGATATTCGTAACAAATCTTGATATTTTAAATCAAGATATTTTGTAATAAATTTTTATAAATACTTCAACATTTGAAGTAATATAGGTTGGTTTTTGTACAGAATAAAGTTACTATATGTTTTTCAATCCTCAGTGGTTTGATCAATACTAAAAGGGACATTCTTCACAGGATTCATGTGTTAGAATATCTGGTGATGTTATTCTTACACTATTAATGTTTTACTACTTTGTTTTCATGCTTGTGTTTTCTGAAATCTGAATTATTTTACAGAAAATTGACGAATAGAATTTGTTGAAAAATACACTTTGATTCTCTCAGTAGATAATTTCAATGTTTTCCTCTAATATCATGTTCAGGAATTTTTAATTTCTCTTTAACTTCAATTGGACTTATATCTTTTCCTCCACTCCATTTCATTTTAATATAATTGATCCAGTTAGTTCAGCTACCCTGCCCTATGAAACTCCTTTGAAAATCTGAGACCTATCCCTGTTAAGTTTGCTACCTCCATTGCCCAATGGCTCTTCCCTTTCTATTCCAACCAAACCAAATCATAAATCAAACTTCAAACCTTTATAACTAGCCTAATATCTAATACAACAAAGTTAAATCTCACATAGAGAGCCCTCTCTGAAGCTGGTAGGGTTAGATCCCAGCTCCCAAAGTGGTTTTTGGTTACCTTTGTGATTTTCTTCTGCAACCTCAGAAAATTACAAAGTGCTAACATAGTGGCAACCATACTGGGGATGAACATTTCATGTTCCTCAAAAAATTGTATCGGGTTCCAGATCTGATTACTGATGGTGGACAGCAATCAAACACAAGAACGTTGTATCATTCACTTGGCAACTCCATGTTCAAAGTATCCAGAGCTTCAAATTTTTTAGTGTGACTCCAATGTCAAAGAATCTAGATTTTAGAGCATTCATGGTGACTCCACTACAAGTTGATCAGATTTCTTGCTAAACAAGATGAAAGGGTATGTGGAAAATCCTCTATATTGTGAAGTTTTAAAAGAAATTAGGGATAAATTAGTTGATTTTCAAATTGATGAAGATTTTTCAACGACCGTGTTTCATTCTTTGAAATTAAGCAAATTTTATCCTGAAATTAAATTTGTTTTCTTAAGTTATTTTCTCAAAGATTCGAAAAGGATGTTGAAATTTTGGATTTTCAGATTCAGACCTATAATTTCTGAGATCCTAAACAATTATTGGAAAATCTTCGTTCTCCAAAGCAAGAGGAGATTGTAGTGCCTTTTGATTTGCAGAGGGATGAGAATTTTGTTTTTGAACATAAGGCTAAAACTAAACAATTAAATCAGGGTTTAACCTTGAGAATACAACTAATGAAATCTTCCATGCTCAATTGGTCAATGAAAGCCTGCAAGGTAAACCAATTAATCATGCCTTTACTGATCCTATAGAAAAATACATGGATGTTCTTTTCAAATCAAGTGTTCAATCATCTTTTCATGACCAGATCCAACAGTAGTTGCCATTGCACTCTAAATCTTTGATTTTATGGAAAAAGAGGCAAGTTGTCCTTTTGATTGTGCTAACAAACAGTCAAGTAGTCCACTCATTTCAGCATCTACTTGACTGACTTCATTGGCATTTTTGTATTATTTGATTCAGCGTAATTTTCAGCAATATATAGTAGGTAGCAGTGTGAAAATAAGCTCAGCACTCTGAGCATTTTTTCAAGCATTATTGTCAATTTTAGTTTCAGATAGCAGTGCAGCTTTCAGTTTAGTGTGTATTTGAGATTTCAGTTTTCATTGTGCAAAATGTTTTCGATTTCAGTTTAAGAGTTTCAATCGCAAACATTTTATGACAAAACAGGTTACACATTTGGGATCAGCCTACTAGTCTACGGTGTTCTTGCCACTTCACAAGGAGAGTGTCATTCCTCGCTAGAGCCTATGTTAGGTTCCATAATTTTGTATAGCATTTCTTGATTATAGCTTATCATTATTATGTTTGAGATGTAAATAATATTTCATCCTACAAATTATTTCCAAAGAGACACCAAGTATTAGGATTTAAGGAGATTTTTTTTTGCATGACAATGTTTGGATAAAATCAAATTGCGGGTGTTTTCATTAGAAATTTCTCAAAATAAACTTTCAAACAGTATATCCTGCGCCTAAATCCGACTCCTAGATTGAAAGATAGGCCATAATGAAGCTTGCACTTCTAAAGCAGATAAAGGATCGAAAACTATTTCTGCTACAGTTTCAAATTATATTTGCATCTATCTTTTGTGAAAAATATGTTCCCCATTATGAATATGCCATATGATTTGTAACTCTAGCCGAAATCCCATTGTATATCCCTCTAGCCACATTTCCATGTTTTATTAAAAACTCTAGCCTTAATCCATTATTTAAATCCCAAACCTTAGTCGCATTTCCATAAACCCAACTCTAGCCGCATTTTCATTCCATTTGTATAACTCTAGCCACTTCCCATATCATTCACAAATCATATTCCATTATCCCTTGTTTATTTAAATAAAACCAAACTCTACCTGTGTTTCCATTGACCCGGTTAATTTTCAAACTCTAGTCGTAAACCATTGTTTATTAAACCATCACATTACATAAATTCTTGCACCACTCCCAAGGCAATAGACTTGGGACCCACCAACCACGTGTTATCGCATATAGCACAATCCCGCAGTCAGCCCCCCATTACCATGTCTCGTTCGCCAATTTCGATAAGTCTCCCCCACCGATTGCGATATCGCAATTTGGGATCGCACCAACTTTAAGTCCCTCCCCCGCAAAGTCCTTCTCTCGGTTGCAATTGTTATGTGGCAAAACCCCTGCGGACGCAATATTTTATATGTTGCGATTGGATGGGCTATCGGGTCTGGTCCGTCGACATAGCACTATGGAACAGGGTAAAGGTCCCGCTCGCTGACTACAATAACCCCTCCCAAATGCGATAATTTATAAATTAGATTTTGAAAGATTTTCAGGTCCGGATTTGTGGTTAAGCCCCATGCAGATGTGACAAGTTATACAATGGATTTGAAAGGGTTTTCCGGTCCGGGTCTATCATTTTTCTCCCATGTACCCTCACCGATTGCGATAAGCCCTCTGAATGCGGTAATTTATATGGTAAATTTAATGGGTTGTTGGATCCATCCATTGTTAAACACCGCATCTCTCCCTGCGCCTGATCATGACCACGTTTTAATCCAACAGATCTAAATCCTTTTCATACACGCCGCCCCCCCCCTCCCCTCCCCCTCCGCAATACTTCTCTTTAACGGAGAAGGGGGTCCGAAAAGCGGTTTCCCTACTGTAATGTGTCTTTCCCTCATGATTTGGACCCCCCCCCCCCCCAATACCATAAACTTATCTGACCCCTCCTTTGAAAGCAATTTTTCTCACTCCCAACACGTCGCCTACTCCCTCCTCCACTGCTCATTTTGCCACGTACGTCTCTTGCAGATCCGCTCCTGCTTATTGTTCCATCTCCCTACCTCCATTCACGCAGCTATATAAATCATTGTCCCAATTTTATTCTTTTCCCCCAACCCCCAGCTTCCACATGGCCCCTCCATGTGCATTCATTCAAAATCCAAAATAATTGCCCACTTTTTGCCATATATATTATGATTAAAGGTTATTTCCCCAAAATTCCAAATAGTCTATAAATGGATAAATTAATGTTAAAGGGGAAATTATTAAATTAAATTAACAACAGAAGCAACAAAAGGAAAAAAGGACAATGAGGACACATTCAACACATTTTAATCAGTAAGTAGCAAGGGACAGAGGACAACATCACATATTCAACACAAAAGTCAATCAAACATAATGTAGTGAAAAGTGGGACAACACAACACATCTTCCAATAGGAAAAATAAAATTGCTCATTTAAAGGCCTAGTCACTACAAGAATGCCCAGAAACAGCGTCCACACTCAGCCGACTCATATTTTTTAAACAATTTAGTCTATTTTTATAGTTTTTGTAATAAAATCTTGAATTTTGTTTCAAAATATTTCTATAGATATTCGTAACAAATCTTGATATTTTAAATCGAGATATTTTGTAATAAAATTGTATAAATACTTCATCATTTGAAGTAATACAGGTTGGTTTTTGTACAGAAGAAAGATATTGTATGTTTTTCAAGCCTTAGTGGGCTTATCAGTAATAAAAGGGACATTCTTCATAAGATTCATGTGTTATACTATCTGGTGATGTGATTCTTACACTGTTAATGTTTTACTACTTTGTTTCCATACTTAATCTGAATTATTTTAAAGAAAATTGGCAAACAGAATTTGTTGAAATATACACTTGGATTCTCGTTGTGGATAATTTCAATGTTTTCATCTAATATCATGTTAAGTAATTCTTAATTTCTCTTTAACTTCAATTGAACTTTAATATAAAGGATCCAGTTAGTTCAAATACCCTACCCTATGAAACTCCTTTGAAAATATGAGACAGATCCCTGTTAAGTTTGTAGACTCCATTTCCCAATGGCTCTTCCCTTGCTATTCCAACCAAACCAATTCATAAATCAAACTTAAAACTTTTATAACTAGCCTAATATCTAATACAATAAAGTTAAAACTCATAGAGAGAGCCATCTTTGAAGCTGGTAGGGCTAGATCCCAACTTCCAAAGTGGTTTGTGGTTATATTTGTGATTTTCTTCTGTAACCTGTAAAAATTACAAAGTGCTAACAGGTTGCAACCATGGAAAACATTTATATATATACGTGTTGAGCTATCATTGTGGTGTGTAGTGTGCTCATTGGAGGCCCTTTAGGGGTCACCAAGCCTTTAGCAAAGGGAAGATGACAATGATTTGTGCAACCATGCCAGAATTCCCTTTCCATAAAAAGGGAATGCTCATAGGTCTGTGATCTTATCCATTATGTGCCCATCCATAAGGTTCTTGTTTGTAATCGGATTTAAGGGAAGGAATCCGTGTTTTTTTTACGAGTGTTGATCTTTTTATTGTCCATTTGGAACTATATGCCCCATGGTGACTCTTATATGCTCGAGGAAATTTTTTAGTCCTTGGATGGGACCTGTAGATATCTAAGCTAAGATCTAAGTGATCCTATCTAACCATTGAAGACCTTAGGGACTAGAGATCCTTGATGTATTGGATTGATAAGCCCCTAACTAGTGTTCTCCATTATAGACACCATGGAAGTGGGAAGAGGAAAATTGTTGTAAGCTAAGGAGGGATAGCAACTGATCCATGTTAGAGATCCCTCGTGAATGACATATAATTCAAGAAGGGATAAATCTCTTATAAAAACCATTGGATTCAAGAACAAATGTATTTCTCATGGCCCAAATTCCAACAAGAAACTCTTTAGATGACTATGGGCGAATCCTGTTATGAGTGGCGAGGTTGTGAGTTCAAGAATATACTTAACCTTATAGCCTAAATCGGTTAGACCTTATATGCATGGCCTATTAAGAACCTCAACATGGAAGTGGCCGATTAAATGTCTTGATTATACCTTATCAAAATAAGGCTGATGGAGGGATGACGTGTACTGAAGGTATAAACCCAAAACTTTATAAGGGCTACATGGAAGGGACATATGAACTGATGAGGATTGGACTAATGCGGTAGATTTGGTGGAGTGGAGAAGGCCAGGGTGAGATGGGGTCCTAATTTTGGCCAACGAAAGGGCCCAATACCCAAGTATAAATTCTATCAAGACATGAAAAAGGCTCAAGGCGAGTCCACATACACTACAATGAAAAGACCTTCTAGCAGAGGTTTTTGCGGGAGACCCTATAAAAATTGGCCAAACATCCATTTGTAGGGGAGGTGGGCGGGCAGACGTTTTATTGGATGCTTTTTGAATGGTGTGTCTAAAATATACAAATGCATCAGTGCTTTACTATCCATACAAGCACTGGTTCTGCAAATAACATGGTGCATTGTCAAAAAATTGATTTTATAAAATAAAAATAAAAAACACTGTGTGCTACATTACATAATGCACCGGTGCTTGAATAGTATACAGCATCGGTTCCCTTCACATAGTAAAAAGTCCTAGTTCATACCAGTAAGGATCACTGCAATAGTTTTAAATTTCAGAGAAATGCAGTGTTATTTTCCAACGAATCCCCGGCATGGTATGCTTAATAAAATGCCTTGGGCCATCTTATAAAGAGCATCGCTAGGTGGCTTTTAAATTCTAAAGAAATGGCAATGCTATAGTAAAAGAATTGTACCAGTGTGGTACCCATAACAGAAGGCTCTGGGATGTCTCAAGAAAAGCACCGCAATATTTTTTAATTAAAAAAAGGTGGTGCTTTTGGATATATCCCACACTAGTGCGTTTCAAAAACACACCAGAGGAGTATAAAAAATAAAAAAAACCCTCCCAACTGTAGTTTGTATTTTACAATATATAGTGCCAATGAGCTCTGAAGCACTGGTACCACTCTTTCCACATGCAAACGCCCTGACATCAACACTTCTCTTGCTTACCATCCTTTTGTATCATGTTCACTATTTAAGTTTTAAATTTTTTCAAACCATCCTAAAATTCATATTTCTCCTTTACGTGTCCACAATGCCTCCCCGATGACAAAATGTCTAGGTAATGTCTATGTTTCTTTGTAAATTAGTTTTTTAGAAGATTAGAATTGTAAATTAGGCTAAATTTTCCATTGAAAAAAAAAAACACTGAACGATGCGTTCGATACATTCGTCTCTCACCGATAGCAGTGCGCCTTGTAAATTTACAAGGCGCAATGCAATTCAGTGCGTGAACATAACATAATGTCATTGCGTTTTGTTTTGTAAACTAAAATGCACCAAGATTGATGCGACAGATTGTACATCGATGTGTCATGCCCAGTGTGTTTATGTTTACCAAATGCATTGTAAACTTAATATTTAAAAATATAGCCATAGTTCAGTGTGTTTGATAACCTAGACATTCTTTTCCAGTGCGAAAATGTTATACATGTGCATCGGTGCACAATTTTTCTACACCACTATCAAAAGTTAAAATTGTGAACTAGAAAAGGTGCATCATATTTATGCACACACCAATAGTGGTGCAATTGTAATTGAATGTGCACAGATGCCGATGCATAACTGTGTTTTGTACGCACCAATTTTTTTTTTAATTAAGAGATATGTTTCCATATTTATAAATACGTGTTTCATTTAATAAAAAAAATTGTGTTTTATGTATGAGGCTGATGTATTTTATATGGAAATCATGTACCAAAGATGTCAATAGAGGGAGTAGTAGCAGGTGGACTCATACAATAAAATTTGAACATGGCAGGCAATAAAGAGGGAGAGGGATTTATACCCTTGCCCTATTACTGCAGTGACCCAAGCGCTCTTGAGGAATGTAGGCCTCCTCAAGTACTATGAGGAGGCTACATCCCTGAAGGCACACTCTGTCTTTTTGGCGCATCTGATCCGCTAATGGAATGTCTAGGAGAAGGCTTTCCATGTCAGTCATAGGGCATGGTATAGGCCCTCTAAGGAGGACATATACTTTATCACTGGCCTATCCAGGGAAGGGGAGGATTTTCCCCAATTCCATGATGTCCCCCATGGGGTTGTAGCTGAGATTCAGCTTGAGTACACTCTAAGATGTGTCAAGCCTCATGTGTCCCATCCATTAGCTGTTCATGTCTATGATGGACCACTACAAATTTCTTCTTTTGTTGCAAAGGAGGTTCGGTGCATCTCATTATTAGTCACCACCATTGCACATTCTAGTAGTGATGGCAAATGCATTAGTTTCCCTCTTTTGTATTGTGTTGATTCTTTGGTTCAGTGTCGTGTTGTGTCAGATGGTCTGCCATTTGTTTGAGGCAGTTTTAAATGGCTTTAGATAGATGTCATGCATTGAGACATGGGAGGGAGACTTTCCCTTTTGTTTCCAAGATTTTTTGTTTGTTTTTTTAGAGATTTCCAGAGATGAGGCCTACATTTGACATTTTCCTTCCTGTGACAATAATTGAGGTTTGTATGTGCATGTGGGGGGAAATTATGCCCAAGAGGGGTTTACTGCAGTTTTTGACCAGGATTTCTCGCAAGGTACTTGCGCTACTAGCCAGTGAGGATGACCATGCGTTTGTTACATTAGCATTTATGTATGCGGGGATTGATTAGAGAGGGTGTCTCAACATCTTCTTCACAGTAGTTGATCCTCGAGATGATATAGGTAATACTAGTGTTTTCTTTAAATTAATCGACTTGTTTCATTTTTTTGTTTTAATGAATTAGAATAAAATTTATTCTAGCACATTATTTTACTTATTTTACTAAATTGTTTAATGAAATTGTCTAATTATTTATCTCTATTGTATATTTTTTAGATATCGAACATTCAATGGGGATGTTCCTCCTACCCCATCGGATGTCAAACGAGATGAGGAGATGGGCGAGGCCCAAGACGATGAGGCACATCCTCAAGGGGGAATGGGCATCTGGGGCTGTAAGCTTGATCTGCGAGTTTGGATAGACTATATGATAGATTTACTAGATTTTTGTTTGTTGCAGGAGTTCAACCTACGAGGCCTCGAGATATCATCGCGGATCCTAATTTCGTGGGTCTGTATAGGGATTGTCTGCATGAGATGATGTCTTTTAAGTGGCATATCATCAGAGCTAGTAGGGTACTGAAAACAATGAAGGATGCAGACCAACATCATGCAATGGAAAATATATCAGATGAGGGTGATGATGATGATGATCAGGGTGATGATGATGATCATGATCATGATGGTGGTGATCATGATGCTTCTGATAGTACCACCCCATCAAATCATGATTGCCAGGGTGTCGGTGATCCTTTTATTAGTACACATCCTCATTAATCACTTGATGATGAGATGTCAAAGCTAGAGGATGTGCCTCGTGTTTCTCATGACAGAGCTGAGCAGCCACCTCCTCCTCCACCTCAAAGTTTGCCAGACCATGCTTAGGGCACAGAGGTAGTTGACCATCCATTTTCTTCTAATCATGCAGACCAACCAACTCCTTCTCCACCTTAGCTGAGTGACATCCCTTTCATGGCCCCAAATTTTGTAATATAATTAAGAGAATATAATGCTAGGGTGCTAGAATTGATGCTATGGTGTCAAACTCTATTATATGATGTAATGTTTTATTTTTTAATAAAAAATCAAGAGTTGAAGAAAGGGGATAGCTAACAAATTATGACGCCTTGGAGAGGGGGAAAACCTGGCTTAAGAGGAAAAATATACCTTGGGTGAATATTTCCCTTTGATGTGATGGTTAGTCTTCCCAACGTGATAAAAGGTTGGGAAGATGAAGGTTCAAGGTGTGATTATAAAAATGAGAGGGAAGAGGAATCGAGGGGTTCTTCTTCTTGGTTCTTAAGCTTCTAGTTTTTATCTCTTCTACTTTTTAGAAATTGTAGCAAGAAAAGCTAAATTTGACTTGTGCCTTAGTCAAAATAATTAATTTAATTTTCCACATCACTAGGATGACTTGGGTGGTAGTTATCTAGAGTGACATGGCCTTGTCTAATAGTTAACTAAGTAAATTCAAGTTAGAGGCTTGGAGTAGATTTGTGCATGCAATGATTGCTAAAATCTAGCGATATAGTTCAGTTGTTTTCAGTTGAACTCAGTTAACTGAGCTCAAGTTATTAGTTGAGTCAGTTGAAGGTTAGTTGAGTAGTAGAATTTTTGTTAACTCGGTGATCTCTTAGTTAAACTAGGCAATCAGCTAAATATAGCCCAGACATGCATGGAATTCGAATTGCCTAGTTGGAGTGGAGGAAAAGGCACATTGTAATTATCAATTGTATACTAGTTGAGTGTACTGGCTTGGTTATTAATCAGGTGAATCATTCCTTGGGAATTTTTCAAGAAAATAGGAGGAAATTCCTATCTTTCAGGAGATAATTTCATCAAGGATTGTGCAAGGAAATAGGAGGAAGTTGGGGCCTTGAGTTGGCTAAGTGTTAGCCAAAGCAAGACAGTTAACAGGAGAACAGGTTTACAGTGAAAGGTGTGCTTCAGAATTGAAGCAAGACATTGTAATAGTTTCTCATTCTCATCTGATTAATGAAAATCAGCAAAGGGGGTTTTCCCAATTGGGTTCCTTTATAAAATCATTATTTTCTTGTAGTTTTTATGGTTGCATGTCATTGCATGTGTTTTTAAATTGTGATTTTCATTCCATAGAATAATAGAGGAAATTTGCAATCATTTGATTTCAGTTCAATTTCATTAGTAGTAGAAAATTTCTATTAATTTATACACTCTTACTCTCTCATGAATCTCTCTCTCACTTAGAAAAATTCATTTTGAAAAAGGATTGTTGATAGAACCCATAAGGGTTCATACCTTATGATTGGTTAAGGGTTGTGAGTGACATCTTATGTGATACCAAATGAATGTGTTTAAACACTTTTTCTTTGGAATATATGTGATCCAGGTGGATATTGGTGTCCACCCACCTATTCCACTTGGACCCCCACCATTTTTTTTTCAGTGTCCTTAATTGTAGCATAGTTTACTATTTTTGATATTTTTTTGGGTTTTAAACTTCTAGAGTCGTTTTGAGGCCCTAAATTGTGTTTTTTTGGAAAACGAAAAAACTCAAAGATTGTAGCAAGGGTTTCCATTCAAAATTTGTATTACTTGGATAGGTATTTCTGACGAGATATCGTACGCATCAAACAAATATCATATGCCAAAGTTATGACCCCGAGAGGTTGATGTACCAATTTACCCCAATAGGGCCCACAAGCTCTTGGCACTTCATCTCCTAATGTTAGGTTTTTGGATGTTTATGGTTTTTAATTGTTTCTAAATAATAAATAGGCCTTCAAGCCTAATTATAACATAGTTCAAAAGGCATGTATCCACCACATCTCTTCTCATAATATGCTACCATCACTTGAGCTAGTTTATTTACATTCTGCATGTAAACAATTTTTAGTACTTGTTATTAATGAATTGATTATTTTTTTTCATTGTATCTTTGTGTTTTTGTTTATATTTGTATTTCATTGCGTTCCTTCATAAATTTGGATCAGTAGTATCATAGAGGTTTTTTCTTTCTCTTTTTTTTTGTGCATATCCCCAACGAGGTCGGGGTATAAGTAGTTGGGACTTGAACTGGTTGAGCCTTTGCAAGACCGTTGTCGCCAAAACCGACAACCTCCCATGGCAGAAGAAAATAAATATGAGGAAGCAGGATATCCTATCAAATTGTTTCTCAAAGATATTAAAAATATGAAAGAGATCGAGAGATTGTTTTAACAACACAAATCACACCACCACCATCTTATTGATCTCATTGAGATTACATATATAGGACATAATACACTTACTTCGACACATCTAGATTATGAATCCAACTCATATTATAGAACCAACAGCTTCTAGATTGACTCCTCGTAACTCATAATGACAACTACACATGACATGGAAGCATTACTTCCAACACCCTCCCTTAATGCTTACATGGAAAACATTAAACACACATATTACAACAATAAATAAATCTTTTTCAAATTTTTCTGATATCGTCGTCATCAGTGCCCACATCCACTATGGAATCTCACAAACACCACTCTTTCACCACCACATCTTCGAGATTTCACTTTACCTCCATTTAAAACGTAACTGCCTCTGACCATAGTTGATGAGCTTTGCAGAATTGACGCTTCTCAACCTCCCGAAGTGCAACAGGTCGGTCTTGATACTGAACCATCCTATGGAACTTCTACCATCTGTGAATCCACAACCCTCTGTAGCCTTCATCAGTTATCTAGGATAACATTTTGGGTACAAAATGTCGTCAGCAGACAATTCTACAACTTGACCTTATAAAATAACTTGTACTGACGCTCCCGGAGCACAATAGGTCACACCAGCTTGACCTTATTAATAACTACATGTGACTAATTATCCTGGAGCATGATGGGTCACATTAATCTGTTGAATATTTGACCTGTTATTTTTGGTTCTTTATATAAATAATTTTACAACTATAAATGTGTGAGACACCGACCTTCATATACCCAAAAATGATTTACAAATATCACTCCATCTTCATCACTAAATAACACATATATCACCACACTATAACTAGATGATCAAATAACCATTAACATATATGTTATGCTGAGGAACCCAAGTGCACCACTATGACATGAAAATCTGAACATTCCAGTGATTTCTTAACTACCAACCAAATGGGAATCTAACATGTAGACCTCGAAGCAGTGCTCTGACTACAAAATTTAGAATACTAATAAATCCCATACCCATGCCATAGCAAGCAGATTTCAATTGATGCAATCAACGAAGAAAAATGGTGTAATTTACAAGGTGAGAGTGGGATTTTATAAGAGTTAATCCTTGTTGTCAACAATTCATTCAACACAGGCTCAACGTCAATGTTTGGTTAGACATCAGCAATCACGTTCGTGCTGAATGGGAATTTAATATTGTAGCCTTTATACCATGGTCCCCTGGCTAGATTTCGTTGGATCTCCAGGGTTACATCCAGCGCTTGAATGTATTTCTGGATGAGAATGCACGCCAAAACGTACTCATACGCTCCAAATTTGAAATAATATCTCATGCCAATGTCGACTTGTCTTGCTCTCGACTGCTGAGGATAGTCTCTACAATGTGGAAGCCAAAAAAAATTAACAATTGGATCAGCAGCCAACTGCTTGATCCAGGAACCCACACATACTAATAAATCTTCCATCAAATCTATGACCTTTGGGTTTCGATCTCGAGAATGGTGCTTGAAACAATCTAGCTTTATGTACAATGATTCCAATTGACTAATAACCTGGAATATTGCTACAAGATTTGTATAAAATAGTTCTGAATATAATTCAAAACCCATCATCAACAAAACTTACACATTGTTGATTGTATCACAATTCATATAGATTTCTTAATTTGGGGGCATTCCAAGACAATAGGAATGTTGGCTCTGTTGCCTTCACACTGATCCATGATCCACCCCAAGCACATTGTCTCTGCGCAGGTCTATCTCCGTCAGCAACAATGAAAATGTGGCAGACCTCTTACTTTCAAAACAGGATGCACAACCTTTTATTCACACAAATCTCATGAATCTCCACACAAACTGACTATTCTCACATAAAGAGAAAATAATTGCACACAAGAATGCAAATACACACAAATCAGATGTTCACTCAAAACACTCACACTGTACAAAATTATTTTCACACACTCTATGCTAATCTAACTATGTATAGAACAATAACACTCAAGGCTCTTTCACATCTTCCTCACTTTCTCGTGAGGGAATCAAGCCAGATCTAGCTCCGATACCATGTTAGAAATATGAAAGTGAGAGAGAGATTGCTTTCACAACACAAATCACAACACCATCATTGTATTGATCTCATAGACATTACATATATAGGACAGAACACACTTACTTTGACACATCTAGATTATGACTCCAACTCATAGTATAGGAATCAAAAGCTTCTAGATTGAATCCTCGTAACTCATAATGACAACTATACATAACATGGAAGCATTACTTCCAACAAAAGAATCCCTCAAGCAACAAACGAACGAGATTATGGATAACTTTTCCCAGATCCTTCAATGGATGCCACTGAGGACGCGTCTTCATCCAGTAGTAAATTTGGAAGTGTCGCCCCCTTCAAGGTACAAGTGACTTTCGATATCCTTATATTCGAAGTTGAAATAGAACTAGATGTTATAGATATATGTTTGAATCTTTTGGAAGGTTATTTTTTGGTCCATAGCTTCTCCAATAGGGATAAGATTATTTTTTCACTACTTAAGGCTGCCCTCCATGTGAAGGAATGGTGGGAAACATATTGTGAGAAAAGGGCCGAGGAACCCTCTTTGTTTACAGCCTCCCCCTCTTGGAACTATTTTTGAGATGTTGTCAAGCAAAAGTATTACCCCATGGGGAGCTATGAGAACAAATACATACAATGGACCATACTATGGCAGCAAAGGGACCAAGGTGTGCATGAGATCACAAACATATTTTATACTCTATGCACAAAGTTGGGTATCAAAGACTATAAGCGACATCTAGTGCTCAAGCATTGTGGTTGTCTAAACAAACACATTCATGATGAAATAGAGTTCCTAGACATCTCCTCGCTTGGTGCAGCATACCGATATGCTACCAAGATGGAAGAAAAATTTAAACAAAAGAAGTGCGACTTTGGATATGTGAATCATAAGCAGGGCAAGAGGACCCCCAAAATGTAAAAAAAAGGATCGATCCAAGCTGGAGCTACTCAAGACAAACCATCGAAGCTGCAAGAAAAGAATGGCACCACGAAGACAAAGAAGGACATAGGAAAGTGGTGTGAGTTCCACAAGAACCCCACTCACAACACAAATGAGTGTTGCGCCAAATAGTCATTGGTAGTTGAGCTGAAAACTTTAGAATCTTATGCATGTTCTAATTTTTAGCCAAAACCTGAAAAAAGGAAGAATATTATTGATGCAAAACCTATTGCCACTATGGCCGCTACAAAGGTCCATAAGATTAAGCCTGAATTTCCAGAGGAGGGGGAGCATCTCTTCCACTCAGATATGTGGGTGAAGGTTTCTCTAATGTCATTCATTATCGACAACGGGAGCCAAAAGAGTCTCATTTCAGAAGATATCGTGAAGTGGTTGGCCTACCAACCACACCACACCCATAGTCATACACCATCGAGTGGCTTCACCAATGACGAGATCTTCGCGTCAGCCAGTAGTTTCGCCTTCCCTACAACATCAAGCCCTTTACGGATGAGGTATTGTGTGATGTTTCTCCTCTTAAATTTTGTGATGTGTTGTTATGACAACCATACTTGTGGAAGATTCATGTTATGCATGAGTCTAGGCCTCGCACTATTATTATTACTTTGGGCAATAAGTTATACAGGATACTTGGAGGTAGCCCCGCTTATTGCCATCTCTTTGATCTCTGATAAGAAATGCAGTGATATCATATCCTAGATAGGAAAACCTTTTTTTCTTTCTGACTCACTCTCAAAGCAATGGAAATATAATGGCGACATCCATGGCCCCCAAGAAGGTTTCAACCACGTAGCAGAAGCATGTGGATAAGATTGTGAAAGAATACAAGGACATATTCTCCTCACCCACACATGTACCTTTGTATTTTCAAGTCAAGCATTCGATTGATCTGACTCCCAGAGCACCTATACCCAATGGGCCGATATATTTCTGCTCCATTCTAGAAAATGAAGAAATCAAAAGGTAGATCCAAGAGTCTACAAAAACGGCACATCCGACGAAGCTCCTCGCCTTTTGGGAGCCTGATTGTACTTGTACAGAAGAAAGATGGAACCTTGAGATTTTTAATTGGTTATCGAGCATTAAACAAAATCATTGTCAGGAATAGATATCAAATCCCACGAATTGATGACCTTCTTGACCATCTCAAGGGGGGCAAGTATTTCATCAAGACCAATTTTAAGTTTGGCTATCACCAAGTGCCAATAGAACCCACAAATGTATGGAAGATTGGCTTCAACTCTATTGAGGGCCTTTTTGAGCGGTTGTTCATGCCTTTCAGGTTGAAAAATGCCCCTACAACTCTTATGAGGCTTATGGATGACATCTTGTGGCCCTTCACCAACTTGTTCATGGTTATATATCTAGACAACATCTCATCTTAAGTAAGATTTGGGAAGAGAACCTACAATGTGTTCAGCGGGTCCTTCAAACCTTGCGGTAGCACAAAATATGTGCCAACATGGAGAAATGCACATTTGGCATGAGTCAGGTCCAATATATGGTCTACATCATTGATGAGCAAGGCGTGCATGTAGATCTAGCTAAGATCCAAGTCATTCGGGATTGGCCAGCCCTAACCACTCTAACATAGCTTCACAACTTTTTGGGCCTTGCCAATTTTTATCAAAGTTTTGTGTTGGGATTCTCTCATATCACATGGCCTTTGAGTTAGGTTACCAAGGGTGGAGCGAAAGCAAAGTTTTTTTGGTTTAATTCCCAAAATAAGGCATTTTTTAGCTAAAGCATTGTCTTTGCTCTGCACCTGTACTCACATTTCTAGACCTACAACAAAAAATTGAAATTGAAATAGACACTTCTAACTATGATATTACTGCAGCTCTCGCCCAACAGGGGCATCCAGTGGCCTATCATAGTGAGACACTTTCTGATACAATTTAGAAATACCCCACCTATGGTAAAGAGATGTACTCCATCATGCAGGTGTGCTGACAATGGAAACATTACATTCTGGGGAAGGAGGTGGTCATCTACATAGATCACCAACCTCTTCAGTTTATCCAAACATAAGGGAAGTTGTAGAATGATCGGCATCAGAAGTGGTCTACATATCTGCAACAATTTCACTTAAACATTAAATACAAGAAGGGTGGCACCAATCATGTTGCAGATTGCCTCAGTCGAACCTTAGTTGCAGCACTAACTATTGTTCTCAATTCTTGTACCCACAAGACCTATGGATGGCTAAAATTATACAAATATGATCTAGATTTTTCCAACACATACCAAATGCTAGTGGATGGTAAGTAAGTTCCAAATTTCCACCTCTAGGATGCAACATTATTATGCTACCTGGGCCACATTTGTGTTCCTTCAATTGAGCGTGCTAAGCCTACTTGGGGGGAACACTACAGTCAAGTCACAAGAAACTTTAGTGTGGATAAAATGGTGGTCATACTACATAAGTATTTTTATTAGCTAAAACTCTGACAAGAAGTTGGAAAATATATAAAATCCTACACTGCCTGTGCCATCGCCAAGCCAGCCATCAAGAAGCAAGGCATGTATAATCCTCTTCCTACTCCCATCCAGCCCTAGGAATCCATCTCCATGGACTATTTGTTAGGCCTCCCTTTTACCAAGCATGGAAATGACTATTTATTTGTGGTCGTGGATAGATTTTCTAAGATGGCTATATCAATGGCTTGAAAAAAGAGTATCACAGCAAAGGACACTGCTGAACAATTCTTTGTACGAGTATAGGTACATTTTGGAATCCCACAGACAATTATATCATATCGGGATAGCAGGTTTATGAGCACATTCTTGTCGAGCCTCTAGACATTATTGGACACTAAGCTTATTAATTCAACTACATTCCATCCCCATAATGATGGTCTAACAAAGGTCATCAATAAGATAATAGTGCACATACTACACATGTACAACTCCAAGCATCCACAAACCTAGGATGAGATCTTTCCTTATGTGCATCACAGTTATAACAAGGCTCTCCATAGCTCGATTGGTTGTAGTCCTTTTCAAGTGGGTCTGGGTTTTCAACCATTGTGTCTTATTGATGTTTCCATGCCTCATGTGACTACACAAAATAATCCACACATGTACAATCTGAGGTTGATAAAGTGACCTGGTTTATTGAATGCATCCAACACATCTGCCAGTAGGTGCACAACATCTTGGATAAGTCAAATGCCAAGTACAAGAAGCAGTGTAATCAACATCAGGTGCCACACAAGTTTCAGGTGGGTGACAAATCTTGGTTGCATTTGCAGAAAGAACGCCTTACCAGAGCCCATCGAAAGCTCAGAACACTTCGATATGTGCCTTACACTATCATTGAGGTTGTGGGAGACAATTATTTTGAGCTCATCATTCACCCATTCCTTGGCCTGCACCTAGTGTTCAATGTGAACTACCTTCAGCCATACTTTCCACCATTACTGGACACATCATACATTCCATAACAGATCACACCAGCATAGCTAAACCTAGAATACATGGAACAAGCCACAACTGATTGGATCATGGACACGCATATCAAGTACACTCACCAGCAGAAGATCCAACTGTATCGGGTTGTCAAAGTTGTAACATCCCTGGTGAAAATTCCATGTAATAAAAGTAAATTAAAGAAAAATAATAAGCACGGATGATGGGACACTTATCCCAAGTTGAATGTTTGGCAAGAACCCAGTGATGGGGATCACTTGTGATTGGTTATGGCTAAGGAAATTGGCAAAGGCAATGGCTAAGGCTTTGCAAAGGAAAAATGGCATTTTTTGCACATTTATTTATGAAAATAATGGAAATTAGGAGAAAAGGGAGGTGAAATGTTATAGGTTGCATGTGAAGAGGAAATTGAAGGAAAATAATGGTAAAATGAAGAAAATAGAGGCCTCATTTATAAAAAGACTTATGAGGATCAGTTGGTAACCTTTTGTCAACTCAATTTTGGAGTTATCTCATTTTCTCTCTCTCTCTCTCCATCTCTCTCATACTCTTGGAGACTTGGAGTTTTCTTGGAGCACTCTTGGTGGGTGTGGCATACTTGGATTTTTGGAGCAAGAAGGCAAAGGAAGAGTAGGAAAGCACAAAAAGGCATCAAGATTAGTAGCTACATTAGGTTTTCTTGCAAGTACTGAGTTGCATGTATGTTTCCTTCACTAGTTTTGGCATGCATGGCACATGCATGTGGTTTCTTGGTTGTGATCTGTCATTAGCATGGAGGATTGCCTAGATTAATAGTGGATTTCCTAGCCTTGCCATTTCCTAGATAGCCATGGTGGTTGTGGGTTTACTTTCATTGTTTGTTTTTGGTTGGTTCTCATGTTTCCTTAGCTTAGGTTGAGTTATTAATTCTTGGAAGCATTAGTTGGACAAGTGCTCTGGAATCCCTATAACATCTTGGATTGAGTTACTATTCATGGAAGCCTTGGTTGGAAGAATGCTCTAGAATCCCTTGGTGGGTTGAGTTTCTAGTCCTGGAAGCATTGGTTAGACAAACGCTCTAGAATACCGAGGGAAGCTATGGGTTGATTTAATAGTCCTGAAAGCCTTGGTTGGAACAAATGCTCCAAAAGCCCTGGAAGGCTTGGATGGAGACCAATCTAATGATGGTTTTGTGATGTCCGACAGTGAGGTGGAATCATTGTTTGATGGGTTTATGTGGATGGCCTCTGGAAGCCTCATATGAGTTTTGATTGATGTGTTCTATGAGATCCCATATTCATGCTTGGAATATGGTACGGGGGTGAATGGTTGAAGAGAGATTTGGCTCAACCATTCTACGGTCAGGTGGAATGTGGAAAACCCATCCCGGTTTTGGATTTTGCATCATTAATGGAAGGTTATTTCTCCTTATATTGCTATGAGAATTTTGATGGATTGTATGTGGTCTATATGGTTGTACTTTCATGAGTAGTTTTGTTGTTATTATGATGGTTATGTATGTGTTTTATCACAACAACCATGTGTGTCTATCATCATGTTTTTACTTGTAATTGAATGATCAATGTATCTATGACCTAATGGATGGAATGGCAGTTGATGTGTTGAGGCATCAATAGTTCTTAGTGATTCTTAGCTAATTATGAGACCCCTATGCTCAAAACTGTTAATTACACCTATAGATTACACATTTTCAATATGTTTGACAAAATGCATTTCATGGCTAGTAGGGGTCTTGTCAAGGTCTTGAACAAGTATTTGCTTTGGTACTGTCATTTCCATGTTATTATATTGATCTGAAGATATGGTTCAATTCTAGGAAGCGACCTGGGCTCTTGGCCTGAAAAAGTGGCTCAAATCCCGAATTCATTGGCATAGCGCTGACACTTTTGGTCTCTCGTCACTGGAAGGCAAGCCTGTGAGAGCGAATTTGGGTTGTTGGCCGCACTCATGCCTATAGCATTTGAGCGATTGAGCCTTAAATTGTCCAAAATATCAGTGCGATCCCAAGGCAAGTTTCCTAAAGTATTGGATTGGTTCCTCAGGGTCTTGTAGCTGATGATTAATGTCTACGTGGTATGTTTCCACCAGTTCCACTTCCTTAACATGACTTAGTATGTCGAATCATATCATAGTGGCCTCTCGTCACATGTTTACCCTGACTAGTCGGTTGCTTGGGTAGATGTGGGAGGAGGGTGTTACAGAGTGGTATCAGAGCATGGTTCAACCCTCAAACTGGATGGGCTATGTGTTAGTCATGCATGAATGTCAGTTGCATGTGTGTCTCTCACACTTGCATTCCAGGTGCTTTGTTTCATTTGCATGATATTGTTCGTGGTTATAATGATGTCGTCATGTGAAATTTTAGCTGTTATTGTGGAATGCATCGTTGTGAGTGTATGATTGTTTACATGTCGATTTTTGTCACTTACATGTACCGTTGTAATATGCTTGGTTACATTCTTGCATGTTTGGTTTCATTCTTGTATGATTGGTTGCGTATACCATTCTTGCAGGTTTGATTTCAAGTATTTTTCATTCATGCTTGGTCATATGTGTTTATGCATATGTGTGGATGGTTATGCATCGCTTATCCATATTCGTGGTTGCATGTGGTCAAGTGTATAGTGACATAATGATGGTGGTTTTCATGCATGAGGTCATGGTGTGTGTTGTTATTGAGGTCATACATTGATGACTGGACCCTAGCTAAAATGACAGTTGCATGGTCATATGCTTATGTTTCATGTTTCTAAATGCTATCATGATTATGGTATACATGTATCACGCTGATTTTTTGATCTTGCAATCAAGGTATCCTCCCCGAGTTGTACTAAGGTACATTGGTTTATTGTGATTTGGTTTAACTGACATGATATACCTTGCAGGAAGAAATATCAAATCGCTAGCAAGATGGTTGACTACAAAGACTCTCCCTATGAATCTGAAGAACAGTATGGTGTTGGGAATTCTTCCGGTTTGACAGTTACACTAAGAATCTTAAAGGAAGAAATAAGGAGTTGTAAGGCATATAATGACATAATCATACAGGCATAGGAGAAACAAGCATAGGTAAATGCAATAATAATTCAGAGTTTGTCATATTTGCAATGACAGGGACCACGTCTAATCAGTTATGAGAAAGAGGATAGAAGAAATGGGGCATATGGTAGTTGATCGCATAGTGGTCATAGATCATATAGAGTTGACATAATTAGAGCCAAAAGATTGTTGGATAATCCAGAAAGGAGAGGGAATAGACACGGGTATGATTCTAGTTCTAATTCAAATAAGCACTATTATCATCATTGGTATCATCCTTATAAGAGGAGTGACAGGGGATATTTGTTGGATGAATTTAAGAAAGAAAAGTCACCAACATTTGATGGATATATGAAGAAACCATAGGATGCAGAGGTATGGTTCTTGGCATGCTGAAATTTTTCAGGTTGCATAACTATTCAAAGAACATCAAAGATAGAGTGCCTACATTCAATCTCAAAGGTAAATAAGAAATTTGGTGGGAAGATGTGAAGAATGTCAGATGCATTCATGAGGAGTATTTTACTTGGAGTGAGTTTGAGCAGTTATTCAAGAAGAATTATTTGTCAGAAAGATAATTTGATGACAGGGCGAAATAATTTTATGAGATAAAGATGGGATCTATGACAGATGATGAGTATAGTAGCAGGTTCTTGGATTTACTTAGATATGTGCATATTATCACAGAGGTAAAGGCCAAGATTTAGAGGTTCATTAGTGGGTTACCAGTTGCATTTAAAGATAAAATTGAGTTCAATGAGCCTAGACCATTGGAGGAGACCATTCGGAAGCTAAGGCATTGCTATGAACAATCAAATCATACAACTGAGACTAAGCTAGACTAGAAAGGTAATTCAAAGAACAAAGGAAAATGGGACAGGAAGAGAGCAAGACCTTAGATATACAGTGTGTAGGAGGCACAAACTGTTGGAGATGTTTGTCAGATTATTCCACGTATCTATGCAGGATTGGATAACAAACAAGCAGATCATCAGGCCTCTATTATTGAGATGGATGGTAATCTTTGTGATCAAGTTATTCCTATTTTGATTGACCCTGGATCTAATTATATCTATGTTAGTCTTGACTTGGTGGAAAAGTGTGGTTTGAGTAAGGAATTGCATGTAGAGTCTTGGTTAGTATAGTTGGCTACAGGTACAAAGAAACAAGTTCATCACTAGGTAAGAGCTTGTGCATTTTATTTGAATGGTATGCCTATCGTAGCACATTTGAATGTATTACCATTAGCTTCATACAGTATGTTGTTGGCCATGTACTAGTTGTATATTCATAGAACCAAGGTAGACTTTTATGATAAAGTCATTGAGTGTGTTGATGGCAATGGAGGACCAAGAGTCTTACAAGGTAAGAAGAAATCTACATCAATTAGGATGGTGATAGTTATGAAAGCAAAGCGTAGCCCCGAGAAAGGGTGTAAGTTATTTGCGATGCACATTTATAGTGATAAAGATAAGGAAGTTGAGGATGCAAATGTGTTAATAAGGTTCCCATTTTTCCAGCAATTCAAGGATTTATTTCCTGAGGACATTACAAATTTGCCACCTCACAGGGAGGTAGACTTTTCCATTGATTTAGTGCCAGGGGTAGCTACAGCATCAAAAGCACTTTACAGGGTGAGCACACTGAGTTGGTTGAGTTAAAATTGTAGTTGAAGGAAATGTTGGATAAGAGATACATTAGGCCAAGTGTATCACCATGGGGGGCACCAGTATTGTTCGTAAAGAAGAAAGATGGAACACTCAGATTATGCATTGACTATAGGCTATTGAACAAAGCGACCATCAAGAACAAGTACCCATTGCCAAGGATTGATGACTTGTTCGATCAACTAAAGGGAGTAGTAGTGTTCTCCAAGATCAACTCGAGATCTAGATATCATCATGTATGCATAAAAGAGGAAGACATTTACAAGACCGCTTTCCAGACTAGGTACGGGCATTATGAGTTTGTTGTTGTTCCATTTGGCTTAACTAATTCTCCAGCTACATTTATGTGTTTTATGAATAATGTGTTGCGTCCATATTTGGATAAGTTTTTTATTGTGTTCATTAATGATATACTCGTATATTCTAAAAATGAGGAAGAGCATGTCGAACATTTAGCAGCAATGTTAAGGTTGTTGAGATGGCATCAGTTGTATGTTAAGCTCAGCAAGTGTAGTTTCTTTCGGACTAGGGTAAATTACTTGGGGCATGTTGTCTCCAAGGAGCGCATTGTAGTAGATCCAGAGAAGATAAGGGCTATCATGGAGTCAGTAGCTCCTAAGAGTGTGGATGAGGTGACATATTTCATGGGTTTGGCAGGCTACTATAGGAGGTTCATCGGGAATTTCTTGCAGATTGCTTATCCTATCATATCATTGCAAAATAAAGGTAAGAATTTCAAATGGACTAAGGAGTGTGAGGCTAGCTTTGAGCAACTTAAGAATTTGTTGACACATGCACCAATGCTACAGATTACATATCTAGACAAAGAATTTGTGGTATGCACAGATGCTTGCAAGAGAGGGCTTGGTGTAGTCCTTACACAAGATGGACAAGTGGTATGCTATGAGTCCCAAAAACTAAATGAGCATGAATAGAACTACCCGACACATGATTCAGAGTTAGCAGCGATCATACATGCATTAAAGATGTGGAGACATTATTTTATTGGCAGAAGGTTTGTACTTATGAGTGACCACATTGGGTTGAGGTATTTGTTTGACCAGTCGAATCTGAATGCTAGGTAGGCTAGATGGTTGGCCATGATCAACAAGTTTTATTTCGAGATCGGGTACATAAAAGGCAAAGAGAATAGGGTAGTAGATGCTCTCAGGAGATGGGTACAGGTAAATTACTTGGCAGTTATGAGCTCTTGTGGGACAGACTTACAGGATAGGATCTTGTAGGCAAGTCAGCAAGATGTTAGGTATATGGAGATTGTGCACAGGTTGCAATAGGATGTAGGTACAATTACAGGTGGTAGTATAGGTATAGGTACAGGTGGCAGTAAAAGTATAGGTACACGTATAGGTGCAGGTGCACAAGGTATGGATTATTGTCTTACAGCACATGGGTTGGTCAAGTTCCGAGACGGGATATATGTACTAGATAATAGTGAGATCAAGAAGGTGATATTGAGGGAGTTTCATGTGAAACCATATTCAGGTCACCCCAGTTATGAGAAGACATCAACTGTAGTGAAGATATTTTACTTGCCGAATTTTAAGAGGGATGTAGCAGAGTTTGTGGCTAGATGTTTTGATTGTCAACAAGTGAAAGCAGAGTGTACACATCCAGGTGGACTATTACAATTGATTTCGATTCCCAAGTGAAAATCAGAGGCCATTTCCATGGATTTCATCACAAGGTTTCCTAACACTGTGAAATAGCATGATTCCACCATGGTCATTGTGGACAGGTTAACAAAGGTTGCACACTTCATGCCGGTGAAGTCTACATTCTCAGCTAGTGGTGTGGCACAGGTATTCATCAGAGATGTAGTTAGACTGCACGGTTTTCCAAAGAAGATTGTGTCATATAAGGATTCAAAGTTCACTTCCAAGTTTTGGAAGGATTTATTTGCAAGTTTGGGCACATAGTTGGCCTATAATACATCTTATCATCCGCAAACATATGGATAGACTGAGAGGGTCAACAGGATATTAGAGGACATGTTAAGGATGTATGTGATGCATCATTAGAGGAAGTGGCAAGAGTATCTCCCTTTGGTAGAGTTTTCATACAAAAACGGTTATCAGGAGTCTTTAAGGATGCATCATTTTGAGGCATTGTATGGGTGGAGTTGCAACACTCCCATCAATTGGAGTGATCAAGTTAGAAGGGTATTGATTGGACCAGATATATTGGCATACATGGAACAGGAAATGCAGGTGATCAAGAAGAATCTAAAGGCAGCACAAGATAGGCAAAAGATTTATGTAGATAGGAACAGGTTTTTCAAGGATTTCCAGGTTGGGGAACAAGTGTATTTGCGCATCAAACCAAAGAAGAGCTCCTTGCGGATTAGATCTTATGCCAAGCTAGCACCACGGTTTTGTGGACCCTTTATATCATTGAGAGGATTGGGTCAGTATCCTATCGACTTACACTGCCTACGACAGTTAAATTCCATAATGTTTTCCATGTATCTTTGCCTAAGAAGTATGTTAAGGATGTTGATCATGTGATTGACTGGTCTATGTTGTAGGTGGAACCAGATGGAGAATTCCAGTCGGATCCTCAATGTATATTGTATAAAAAGTTTCTCAATTGATAAATCAAGCAAGTTAAGGTGCAATGGAATCACTTTGGTCTTGATGAAGCTACATGGGAGATGGTGGATCAGATTTGCATTATGTATCCTTCCTTGTTTTCCGGTTGAGGCAAAGTAGTTTTGGCTTGGTCTTTTGGTATATGCTTTGGTATATGTTTTGATGATGGTGGTTTATGTACATATTTATATGGATGTAAATACCACCATAAGTTGTGTTATAAAGCTCCACTATGCGCTATGTTGTTATGATGCCATCCTATTATGTTGTTATGTTGGGTTGCTTTCAACAAGGTGATCATTGTAAATACTACATCGAGATAAGTTAAAAATATCCATCTGCAGTATATATTTTTCTTACAGCATTTTTGTGGTTATATGCGTTGTTGAATATCGAGGAGGGTGTTACCCCCAAGTGGGGGGGTTCTGTAACAACCCTAGTGAAAATTCCATGTAATAAAAGTAAATAAAGGCAAAATAATAACCACAGATGATGGGACACTTATTCCAAGCTGAATGTTAGGCTGGATCCTAGTGATGGGGATCACTTGTGATTGGTTATGGCTAAGGAAATTGGCAAAGGCAATGGCGAAGGCTTGAGAAAGGCAAAATGAAATTTTTGGCACATTTATTTATGAAAATAATGGAAATCAGGAGAAAAGGGAGGTGAAAGGTCACAGGTTTTGTTATGAAACCAGCTCAAGAAAAGATAGAAAAGATAGATCAACGCTTTAGAATTCAGCCTCTTCGAGGGGGAAACCTCCTTTACATTACATAAATG
>APFE030738680.1:28322-39011 GCA_000404065.3 Pinus taeda | reverse complement strand
TGATTGTCTAGCAACCTTGTCCTATTATGTGCAATTTGATAGTTAACTTTTAAATTTGTTTTGCAATGTATTAAGTTGTCTTAGGTTAAGATTTTAAAATCGCTATACATTTAGCATTAAAAAAAAATTACTCTTGGCATAATACCTCTTTCATTCAAGTGTTCATTTAAAAGAAAATTAGTCATAAATTTTTTTCATAATGTCAAGCTTGAAATATTTTGAAAATTTAAATTTGTTTTGTAGTCATAATCTTTCATTTTAATTCCATGGTTGAAAAATTGTCAAGATTTTAATATTTTTCTAAGGCGTGATATTTTATCTTTAATGTTATGGTTGAAAATAGTTATAAATATTTTTTTCATAGCACCATGCTTGAATTTTTTTGGAATTTTAAGGTTTTTCAAGGAAGTGATATTTTAAATTTAATGTCATCCTTAAAAATCATTGGAATTTTAAGGCTTTTCGAAGATGTGATATTTTATCATTAATATCATGCCTTAAACTCATTGGAAATTTAAAATTTTCAGTGTCATGATATTTTATTTTTAAAGTTATTATTAGAAAATGTTGAAAATGTACTGTGAAAAAAAGAAGAAGACGTTATTCCAGCATCAACACTTTTTGATTTCAAGGTGTTTTTTGCACCAAACAAAATGGCTTTTATTGTTTTTTACTGTTATTTTTAAAAAATATTGAAAATTTATTCTTAAAAAAATGGTGATGCAGAATCAACACTTTTTATTTTTGGGTTGTTTTTTCGTGTCTTTTTGGGATTTTTGGGCTTGAGTACCAGTTTTGAGGTAGTAGTTCCCGTTTGATTGGTAACTATGTGTAGCTTGATTTGAAGACTTAATTAAATTATGTTTAGAATAAAAAGATGAGTTAGCATTTTCCAATTGACAAAATGTTTAGGGACTTATTTGTTTTCTCATCATAATTTATATCTTTATGCTTTGAGTAGGTGATTTGCTTATACTCCATTTTCTTTTCAAATGTGTGAAATGAGTGATGATCATATTATGATTTTTTTGATGTAGCTGAAACAGAATTTGGGGATTTTTGTTGTGGGCCTTTGTAGTTCAAAAAATTAAAATGGAAAATTAAAGGTCTTGAAAGCCAAAGGAAAATTGCAAAGAATCTTGTGGTAGTTATAAAAGTATTCATGTCCATGGTTATTTCTTTGCACTTTTGTATTTTACATTTGCTAAAGCCATATTGAATCAAAAGATTATATTGGATTGATTCATCCTCTCTCCTATCTTTTGGTTTTTCCCCTTTACAAATATGAGGATGACTACATGCCTTCAAGATTATACATTCTACATGTTGGGTGCACAAGGGTATTTATTGTTGCGATTTCACTAGGCATTCGTTCTTTGTTTCTCATGTGAGCCCATAACCATCTCAAACGAGCTAACTTTTGGTTGTTCCTTCCAATATAACATGTATAATTTAACCTCTATACCTTCACTCCATCATCACGCATAATTCGTGCTACCTAGAAGCTTGAATGCCTGTAACAACTTAAATCCTTATTTCGTAAACTTACAGGCACCCGAGGCTCCAAGATCCACATCATCACATATTTATCCATGCACATAGAAGGTCTAGGTCACTCTCCTGTAATATACTTTTATCTCCATTATTCTTTAGCTGATGGACCCCACTCTCGCTCTAATAGGTCGTGTACCCGGAAGCTCGTAATTGCTTCCAAATTCTAACTCAAATTTCTTCCAGGCATATGGGCTATGGGTACTCTTCTCTCTTCTCTACTGAGTCTGCACCTCTAATACCCTTCGGGCATCTCGGCTCAGGGTTTCCCTCTTTCCATTATGTATACCCTGTGCTTCTCATGCTCAAAACCTTTTCTAATTGTATGTGAGCTCTCCCTTCCAAGCTACTATGTTCACTTTCTTTTTTACTACCGTACGCCTGGAAGCTTAGGTAATTAATAAATTGCATTTCAAGTTTCTTCCAAGCATATCTTCCTACATAAAAGCTTAGATGAGTCTCACTACTATTGTGTTTGCTCTAAAAACACTTGGAAAATTCCTTGTGGGAAATTTCTTGTTTCTCTTGGCAAATTGGTAAGAACAAGAAATATACAAAGGTAATGGATCATGGTTAATTTCGATTTTTAATCCTAGTTTTTTTCTATATTTAATGATTACACAATAATACACACCCCTTATATATCTTCATAAACCATTGTTGATTTGGTTGGGACTTTGGGATTGATTCCATGGGATTTTATGAATATTTTGAGAGGCTAATATGAAATCAAAAGGAAAAAGAGAATAATTGTTGCTACAATATAAAGAGAAGCACATCTATATTTTTTATGCTTCGATAATGCTCGTTCTAGTTTAGATTTAATAAATTGAGGACTTTGGAAAAAAAACTTCATTGGTTTGCAAGTTCTTCATACTTTTAATCTCAATAAAAACTAGAAGTTACCTTTTCTCGAGAATCAATATCTTTCAAGTAAATCTAAATGAAATTCTTCAAGGTAAATCTCATATGCTCATTTTCATCTATTATCACCTTCTTTGTACTTTTTGTTTTTAGCTTTTTCTAATCTAAAGCTCTGTTTTTGCAAGTCTTCAAGGATTGCTTTGAAAATTTTGCACCCCTACTTGCTCATATTTGGATTTCATTCTCCTAGTTGTTGCTTAATTTTGAGTCTTGGAAAAACAATTATGATGTTGAAGAAATTGCAAATAAGCTAAATCGGGGAGTCTATGAACCTCTAGTTTGTTACAAAACCCTTATTTTATTAAAAAATCGTTATGATGTTTCCATGCAAGCTTATGTTTGAAACAAGGAAATTTTCAAGAGGAGAACATTCTTGTTTGGCTTCACTTTCTGTCATAACTGCTATTCTAAAGTTAGAATTTTATTTAAATAAAAGTCTAATCAATTACAGATTTTCAAGACAACTTAACAAAATTCTCAACTTAAGAATTTTTTTTATCCTATCCCTCATACTTGTTCTTTTGTTGAGATGTTTTTATAATTTGTCTTATTGATTTTTCTTTCAATTTTGGCTTTTCATTGAACTTTACATTTTAGTTTGCATTTCTTATCCTCTATTGCATATTTTTTAGTGTGTCGATTTCACTTTCCTTTTGGATTCATTTTGGTGCCATTGCAAAGATTTATAGGGAAGAATTTTTCTTACCCCACGTTGGTCGACATACATGCAGAATTTTTACTCTGTTCATTTAAAGAGTTTTCATTTACCTTAAAGGGATATCTTTATTGAATTCTAAGTCTTCTGACCTTAATCCCTTTCCCATGGAAGAACATACATCGTTTTCAAGTTCATCTTTCCAAGCAAAGAACAAGCTTCAGTCTAACTCAATAAATCTCATTCGTCCCTACACTTCACATGAAAATCATCTAGATTGATTGTTGGAGGGAAATATGACGGAGGAATTTTTTTTTAGTATTATATCCATTGCCTTTAAAATCTCTTGTACCACACCAACCTCTTCATCCAATTGCAAAAAAAAATTCTTTAAATAAATTTTATAAAAAGTGTGGTAAAAGGGGGTTGAAAGCACATGTGTGGGAAGCACAAGTAAACTCGTCAGGGTACTTAATAGACTCGCTCACAGCAGGGGCTATGCTTGTGTAGTACTAAGGCAACTTCATCGGGGCTATCAATGCTCGTAGACAACAAAGCAATGTCAAGTAAAGTAGATTATTTATACTGATGGATGTATACTTTCTCTAAACTTCCTATGTATAGAACGTAAATTTAAAATTAATTATTTTCTTAAAAACAATGATTCGTGATTTTAGACTTTGTTTGTTCAAATACTTATATTTTTAGAACTTATATCACTTGATCTATTAATGTGGGACCCATGGAGAATGATTTAATGTTTGAAAGCTTGATAAAATTTATGTTGTTAACTTTTTGGTAAATTTGAACTCATTATTTTTTTCCTTAAAAGTAATTGTTTCAACGCCAAATTTTATAGTAAAACAACAGCCCTCATTTTTACTTTATTATTTTCATAATAATAATAAAGACCATTTAACTAAATTTTGGTTATTTCACTTCTTTCATGCTTTTATTTTGTTAATTTTATGAGATTTTAATTTTCTTGAATTTTACATTTTGATTATTTCATTAAATAAGGTTATTGCAGCCCCACCCAACGGTATATGCAATAAAACTAGAAACAGTGATATGGGATGCCTGCTGACCGCACTGCTTCCTAGAGCATTGCCAACACGTTCTCCATGTTCAATAGCTGCCACATCCAAAGATGAAAGGTATTATATAGCCCAATATTGCAGCAGATGATCACATCGCATCCATGTTAAAATTATTAAATGAAGCCATTCAATTGCAAAGATATAGCGAAGCAATATTGTCTGGTGAGGATGAAAAGTAGAGTGGATATTTCCATAAAAGAAAAAAAGGACAAAAATATGGATCTTCCACAGAAGACAAAGTAACTCATATTTAGAATATCATACTTAGGTATCGTTTGCATCTTCTCGAAAGTAATATATAGATCGTTGGCTTCCAGACAATGAAAATACGCGTATTCTTCTCTGAGGGGTACATTATATGAAAGCCTGAGATGGCTTAGCGGATGCAGTAATGTACGTGATCCTCCAACAACAATAATAAATAGTAATTACTTTGTATACATTAATAGTAATCCATGATATTTACCTACTCAATTTAAAATATTTCTGCCACGTCCAAAAATCACGTACCTGATATGGCAGAATGGCAGCAGATGATCACTGCAATTAGAAATTTCTTCAGAATAGCTAAATTCGCGTATATTAAATGCAGAGCTGTAAAGCCATTCACAAGCAAGGCGGTTAAAAAACAATATCGTCTCGTGAAGATGAGAGACTTTTTCTGGATCTTTAAGGAAAAATTCAAAACTATGGATCTTTATTAAATAGGCAAAAGTATTTCATACTTGTATTTGAAAGACGACAAATATTTTACTAAAGAGGCAAAATAATTAATATTTAAAATAGGTGGTAGGGTTCGTTCTATTCTAACCCAACCGAATCTGTAACTTTTTGTGTATAAATTTTTCCCATTCAATAATCTTATTCCAATTTTAACTTTACGGTATCATATTTTTCATAAAATATTTTGAACTTGAAATAAATCAAATTATAAATTACAATTACAATTTAAATTCTTATTAAATAATTTTGTAACTTTAGCAGAATATTGCGGCAATGGTCAACCCAAGCCATGACTGTATGTATATTTAATGCATAACAGTAAAGTAATGCGGCTTCACCCAACAACAATAACTACGATGACCGTAAAGCGACGAGTAGGGAAGGATATCTAATTATGATGATATATAATGTTCTGACTTTATTTGTTTTTTTAATTAAATTCTAATGTGCCTTTAGTTTTAGTTGTTTTTTTAATAAGTATTGACATTTCTTTTAAGAGTAGTAAATTTTGGTTGTGTAGTGTATTTATTTTGGTTTTTGTTTTTTAGAATTTTTAATATTAAAATATTAAAAAGACAGGTTAAACTATAAAAAAGTAATCATAATTTAATATGGCGTATAAAAAGTAGTTAAGTTTTCCTCATGTTATGTATTGCAATTGCAATTATATCTCATGAACACTATTTCTATAGTTTTTACACTAGAATTACACTACAATTATATCTAATAGACACCATTTCAATCATATGTATCATCTTTTTTCTTTTCTTTTTTCATTTCAAAATTGATTTATAATTTACATAATTTTATTTAAATATAAAATTAAGATTTTAAGATATGTATTTTTTCTTTTTGTACCAAAAGAATTGGCAAAATGCTACCACTATAACCCCTAAGTTTATCTAAATAAACTAGGCCCCTAGCACAAGGCTCATAGGTTAAGTAAGGAGATTTGAACTTGAAACTTGTTGGAACATGTACATGTACATTTTAATTTTAAATTAATTTAGAGATTTTAAATCTAGTTAAATATTCAAAATTGTTATTTCAAGTGATCAAACTCTATTAAATATTAAACAATCCTAATAGATGTCCATGATTTATGTTCCTTTATTAATGTTTTATGTTATTTAAAGTTCTATTATTTTGTATTGGTTTTATATAACTCTAATCTAACTTTTCTATGTAGTAGTTATTTTCATACATTTTGTTTGAAATTTATTACAATCCTTATTTTGAGTCATATATTTTATATAGTCTAATTCCTTTAATACTTGTTAAGATGCTCAAAACACATTTTAAATAACCAATGGTGATAATCTAACCCTAAATTGTATTACTAGTTAGTTTTTTATTTAAAATAAAAACCAACTATATAAAAAAAGCCCAGAAAACACAATTATAAATACTGTTCTCTTTCCCTTGATTCTCTCTTATGCTTTGATTGAGTTTTTACTTTGCAAGTATTTTCACATCATTGTATTTTGACTTCACTGCCATTGTATTTTGACCATTGCACGTTGGCATTAGTACTTCGCTGCCTTCCGGATAGCGAGTTTTCTTTTACGTTGAGCTTGGCTCGATTAATTGGGAGATTAGAGTCAACAAACAGCGTGGCTATTGCCACAAAATGACGGAGTTATTAATTCATTGAAATAACTGATAGTTCGGTTGCTCCACCATTCAAATTGTTTAGAAGGATTAGGAATGGAATGAACTCACAATTCAAATTGTTTAGAAGGTTTAGGAATGAATTGTAACACATAGCATTGGTAAGTGTCACCAAGTTGTTAGAAAATTATAGTGAATTATATTCAAAATAAAATTGCAGATTTAAAAATTTAAGAGTATAATGGTTTGATGATGTAATGAGAAATTTTATTTTTATTAAAGTGATATTAACCGAAGTTGAAGTTATTTTAACGATATATATAAATAAGTAAAAAATGAATTTGTTTTTATTGGAAAATAAGAAAATTGAGGTTTTTAGGATTATGATTATAACATTTAAAATGAAAATGAAAATAAAGAATTAAATTATTATATTAAAAAAAAATTTACAATTTTTTCAAGATTATGAATGTAGTATATTTCATTTCCTTTTTAATTTTATAATGATTTGAAAGTCGAGCCATTTTAGTTATGAATGTAGGCTGCATTGTATCCGTCTACGAAGAAAAACAAAGGCATGTACAATGTAACGGAAATGAACCACCTTTGCATTTCTTCCAATGTTTTGAAATGAATATATTGAAAACGAACATCCTTTGCATTTCTTAAAGTATTTTGAAAAATGGGTAACATAGTTAAGAAATAGATGTGTATGGATGTAATATGACAAATAGTAGTTGTTGTAGTAGTAAAATTATTATTAGATAAGTTTTATTAAAAAAATTATTATGAGATAAGTTTTAGTTTAAAAAAAATATTTTTTTTGAATATTTATTTTATTTAAATTTTAATATATATTTTTATTTATATCATATATATTAATAATAATTATTTATTTAGATAAAAACCTAAAATTATGTTGTTTTTTAATTATTCCAATAATAATAATAAAATCATAATAATAATAATAAATCCTTAGACTGGACAAAAAAAATGGCGTGCGCTAGGGTTAGCTCTCCCACCTGCTGCTTGGCGGCCGAAACCGACCAAAAGACCTGGACAGTCGTCGGTGGGTCTGCGAGTAGATCAAAGGAGAGGGGCTGTTGGTTTCGCTCTGTTGCAGGAAGGTTTAGGTCGAAGAAAGGGCGCTGTCAAAAGGCCGGATCCTTTCCTGAACGCCGTGGTAGAATCTCAAAGGGCTACGCTGCCACAAGATATCAAGCTAAACGACTCCCGGTTTTTTTTCCTGTTGGAGAAAAGACAAGAAAACCCCAGATTTGTCGGAGGGAAGTCGGGTGGGGTCTGTGTGCTGCAGAACGGCCGCCTACCTCAGTCCTGCGCCCAGAACCTCACAGAAAGGGCCTAGATCGACATGTCCCTGCCATTTTTCGTGTCTTCAGGGCACAGTTCGGCGGTGGTGAGGAGCGAATATCATCAGAAATACGCTTCCCTGCAAGGATTTTCAAGGCGGGTTTTCACAGGCAGCAGGGAGATGGCCCAAACAGTCCCCCCGATCAAGGAAGCCATCGGATCGATGGCAATACAGGGGTTAAAGCCGGAAAAAAGTGGAATAAGGGCAGGGGGGGAACGTATGGCGCAGTCTTTTCCACCCTTCCGCCGCATGGACCAAAACTCTTCAACCCCGACTTGGATCCCTATGAGCCAGAGCGCATCCGAACGCTGCATATCCCCAGGCAGCAGATACTCACCACCAAACACAGACCGTGCAGGTTTTATGCAGATCCTGCCATGCTCAAAGGAAAAATAACCATAACAGAACCAGATCTGAAAAGATGCTTCCAGCCAGAGCAGGTAACAAACCCCTGTTTTCAAATTTTGATAAAACCCCCTCAGGGGAATACTCGTTTAGTATTTGTTCATGCAGGAGCCTCCCCTTTGCAGCTGAAAAAACAAATCTGGGCAGAAATGGGTTTCCCAGCTCAGATTCAACACCTCGTCAGTGGTGGGCGGTCCCTCCAGGACTGCAGATCACTGGAAAGTTATGGGATTGGTCTAGTATCAACCATTATATTAAATCTCAGACTGAGAGGAGGGGTCTTGCCTCAGGGACAGACAAGCTCCTCAGGGGGAGATAAGGGGAAAAAAACAGCAGCCCAGCACCAACCAAAGGGAGGTTTATCCTACAAGAATATTTTACAGGGCAGCAGGGTTACAGGCCCCTCTTCCGAACAAGGCGGCCACATGCCCAAGCCATACATAGTAGATCAGGCTGAGCAAACCCCAGCTTTAAATCTAGATTCTTCAGGACTCGATGATTTCGTTAACTCCTATGAAACTCAGGCTCTTATTTGCCGTTTCAACAGTTTCTGGCCTAAACCTTTGGATCTGTTTCACTGGATATTCACGAGTTGGACCATGGACTGTGACATCCATTTATGTTCAAAGGGGTTTTTCATAGTAAAATTTACATCCCAGGAAGCCAGAGATACAGTAATCAGAGATGGGCCATGGTTTTGGGGAACAACAGGGCTGTTTATGACCCTATGGTTCCCAGATTTTGATCCAAATAAAATGACTGTAACCAAAATGCCAGTATGGGTCAGACTATACAATCTCCCTCTTCACTTCTGGAATGATCATGTGCTGGAAGGTATTGGAAACAACATAGGGAAATATATCAAAACAGATTTGGAAAGAATCGATGAAAGAATCTACACCTTTGCACATATCTGTGTGGAAGTAGATCTAAGTAAAGGGCTGCCGAATAATATAAAGCTGATCTACAAACAACAGAACTGGCTACAGGTACTAAATTATGAAAACACAGCGTTTAGATGCAGGATCTGTAGGCAGACAGGACATTTACAAAGCACATGTCCCGAAGTAAAAAATAAAAAGAAACAGAAAGGGAAACAGAAGAAAGGTTGGCATTTTTCACCCCCAGATTCAGAGGACGAAGAATCAGAAGCAGCAGAGGAAGAGATCCCAGCAGAGAAGACCGTGGTATCTCAAGAAATGGAAAATCAGAAGGAATCCTCATCAGATAACAAGGAAGTTCAGACAGGCATGGATCCCGGTCTTGGAAGTCACAAACGACAGCACCACTCTGATAGTTCAGATTCAGACAAAGAACCTAGTATCCAGAATTCAGAAACACAAATAGTCATAGTTCCAAATGAACCCACTCTGGGAGAGTGGCGTAAAGTCGAAAAGAAAAAGGGGAGGAAATCCTGATGTGGGCCTGTATTTGCCCCCTTTTCTTTCCTCTTTTTCTCTTTTCTCTTTCTTTCTCTTATCTCTCTTTCTTTGTGCACGTTAGTCCTCTAACGCTGCGTTATTTGTGTAAAGCTCTTTGAGCCTAGATTGGCGTCTTGAGCTAAGTATTTATTCGATTAAGCTGGTGTAACTTTTTTATTACATTATTAATAAAAGTTACCATTTTTTTCTCTGGGAAAAAAAATAAAAATAATAATAGATAAATATATATCTATTTTTAAGGTCATAGCCAAAGCTAGACCCAAATTGGGTGTATGAAGACCCCCCTGATTTTGGACAAGAGACCCACCTCCTCAGCATTTGACTCCCCAGGGTCTACTGAAAGGCATACCATACTCTATCCCCCTCTAATTTTCGAACCTATGACTCTTCAGAAGGGAAAGAAACATGCTCTTAACCATAACACTCAAACTGTATATATATATATAATATTAATTTTTTCAACTTTCTAATTATTTGTAATTAAAATTGTATATATTTCATTTTATTAATGTAATTCTAATTTAACACCATATTTTACTTATATCTCATATATATCCTTTGTTATTTTTAATAGAAGAATTATTTAAATAATTTTATATAAAATTATATGTTTTCAATAAATTATAAAATATTTATATTGTGGAAAAAAACATATTAAAAACAATTTTAAAAAAAGATTTATTTTGTGGTAAAAAATTTATATTAACAATTTTTAATTAAAAGAATAAATAATTATTAGAAATTATCTACAAAGATGAGAACTATTTTTCATGAGTTTTAAAGTGAAGAGTTGGTCTATTCTTAAAACACCTTGGGTAAAAAGAATTTGTCACCTTTGCAATACTAATAGGGTTGAAGATGAAAAAAGTATTTTCCTAGATTGCCATGCTCTTAGTCACATCAGAT
>APFE030738680.1:3536-26937 GCA_000404065.3 Pinus taeda | reverse complement strand
AAATTTTCGCATTTTTATTTTTAATGTACAAAATAATTTTTTTCATTGATTTTTAATTGGTTTTGGGAGGATATTTGTTGTAAAGAGATCAAACCCAAAGGATTTGGAGAAGTAGAATGATACCAAAAAAGAAGAAAATTGAGGATTTGCAGCACCAACCAAGGATATAAAAAACCATCTTCAAAAACTCTCTGTTTGTAAATTCTTTTGTAAATTATAAATATTAGATTGGAGAATGACGAATGGGTTCCTCTTCTCTACAATTTTAATGCTCTAAGCACTTTTGTTAAGGGGTTTTAGTCGTATATTAAAGGGGAAAACTTAGATCTTGGTTGTTTTGGGATTTACCTTTCAAATCTGGTCATTTTCTTCTAGGCAAAGAGAATGCATTTTTGTAATTCTTCTTCTTGCTAGCAAAGTTGATGATTTTCAAAGGATTGTTGGAGATATATGGATAAATAGAGAAAATTAATTAGGTTTTATTCATTGTATTTTCAAGTATTATTATTTGTTAATGCAAACACATTGTTTAAATTGCAAATCTGTGCCAATTACCTCATACTGTGCACTTTTGTTTGATATCAAGACAATTGTCTTTTGTATTAGCTATATAATTAATTAGTCTCATCAGTATGTTATTAATTTTCACTTTGCTAATGTTCTTAAATCATATTTATGAGTAAATATTTACTCTTAAATTTGTCATTGAAATCAATTTAATTGTCATTGAAGTTAAATGAACTATTTCTTAGGTTTGATGGCACGTCAATTTTATTTTAGAATCTCCACACAAAGCATGTCATGTGCTCATTATATCAGCTATTAGAACTTTTCCTATAGTCTTATATTCATCATAAAAGGGGCATGTTTAATCCTCATTTATTTAATCACCTTGCTCTCAATTGGGACTAGATCTACATATTTCTAATCGAGATAGATTTATTTTTCTTCCACTTGCATCTTAGAATGGATTTGCATTTAGATTCAAATATTGAATTTTAGAAGTCCTTTTATATAGGGGAAAACTTTAGTGTGGCTTGGCTGAGCCCTCAATTCAGCTTAAGGATTACTTTCTTGCATGTGCACTACAAGAGCGTAAATATGATATCTCTCCTCTTGTTGTTTATATATAGAAACACCATAAGTCATCATAACCCGGTGGCCTTCCCAAATGTTGATGAGGTCATTTTTTTCCATCAAAATTTTTGGCACTAGAAGGAGGGCCAACATTAAGTTGTATTTTTAACATTTCGGTTTTAAGGTATATCTTTTTCAATGGCTCCTTCAAATTATCTATTTGGTTTTTTTTTTACCTCCACTAGCCACCACTCCAATAAAGACAGTAAGGCTCTTGTCAAAAATAAAATACAATGGTAAGACGTATGCTTTTGATCATTTACTTCGATTTATTTTAGATTGTAATAATTTTGATATTGGTGAAGATTTCATTTGCAAGATCTTTTCTCTTACTTTGACAGGTAAAGATGAAGACTAATGTTGATCATTACAAGTTACCATTGTACATAGTTCAGATGAATTTTCAAAAATTGTCACGCTTTTCAGTAACACAATTGGGAAAAGGCTTATGATCAATTAGAATCATTGCATAGATGTGAAGGTGAGTCACTGAACTATTTTCTAATTTGATTTAAATTAATTTGTCTACAATTTTGATCCAAAGATTTGCCTCCTGAGTTTTAGTTAATATGATAGTTTAAACATTTAATGATTTTTCCCTGTAATTCTAACGATTCTAAGGGACCAGAAAATATGAAATTTATAAGTATATGTAACACTGCTGAAGAGTCTATGGCTTAAAATAGTAATGCAGATTCGCTACAAACAAAAAATACAAATTCTTCCACACAACAATTTTAGCAAAAAGTACATTTCACTGACATAAATAATGCAAATCTTGAAAATGCTACTGAAATTATAAATCTTGATCCCAAAGTTGCTTTGAATCAAAACCTCGATACTTCTACGGAATTAGAAGAACAACAAGATGCAAATTTAATAGGTGTCAAGCAGTAAACAAATTAGCAAGAAACAATGCAATTTATTTTTATAGAGATTTACAAGCTGCTACAAGTAAAGATGAATCCTCTACTACTAAAATCAATAATCAATCACAAATTAAAGAGAAACCTAGCAACAATTTTTAGGAAAACGAGCTAATTTCTTCAAATAGAGAAATTTTCAAGTAAGTATCTTCAACTTCTTATTTTTCCCTCTATCTTGATCTTTTTAGCGATAGTAATTCAATTAATAATTAGTTAATAGTCCCTCTGGACACCAATTTAATATTAGAAAACAAAAGACCCATCATAAATTTAATTAGTAATGAATTATTGGTAAATTCTCATAGAGGGGATATAATTACTCATAATTTCAGCAGTCTTGAAAATTCTCTTAATTATGCATCTATTCATTTGTCTGATTTTGATTTATCTTATGAAAAGGAAGAGAACAATAGTGAAGTCATTTATAATGATGAGTTGAAGGTTTAGAATGTTGAGTCTCGTCACCCTCTGGTAATAGTTATGTCAACTTCTTATAATCTCAATCCTTCTAGTCCATCTATATTTGAAGATGAGAAAAACATCATTATAGAAATTGTTCCACTAGTTTCTCATTTTCATAGCTCCCGGCATTGTGATGATTTCATTATTTGAGAATTCACTCCTATTTTTTATTCTTATGATGATGAAGTTTTCCTTTCTGATCATGAGCCTAAAAATTTTTCATGTCCATGACTCGATGCTAATAATAATTTTAAGTTCATTATTTCAGTTGACACTTGTCGAAAATATTTTTTTGTAAAGTTTCCCCAGCTATATTGCACTATTATTTATAACATTAATATAAATTATAGTTTGTTTTTTAAATGCTTTTTTTGGCATATATGAAAACCAATTCCATGAATTTAAACATGAGCATCAACAACTGTTTATTTTTCAACTTTATTTGATGTTCATGTTTGGCTAATTCATGTCTTGTTTTCAAAGGAATTCTTCACAAATTCTAACATTTGCGAGTACATTAGAATTCGGCCAACAATCTGATTCATTCAAAAATAATTTGAGTTATTTATTTAACTTCCATTCACACTTAATTGGTCCATCTTACTATTATTTGGAAACATAAGTTTCAAAAAATATTTTTATGTTTTCACTTTTGAACTTAATACTAACAAGTTTCGATAGGCTACAATATTTAAAGATATATCATCCAAGTTTGTCTTGATATTTCCTCTTTCTTTGAAATTCTTCTAGTCATTAATAGAAATACATCTTGCTTTTCATGATCCCATAGGCATATGTTTAGAATAATTTCAGGGTAAGAATCTTATGAATAAATTTATTTTGCTAAACTTGTTAGATGTACATAGTAGGCTAATTTTTTCTTTTGATAATATAGCTCCAATTTTATTTTTGTTTCTACTTTTTTATATGTATATATCTATAAAAATAAAACTAAGGGAATCGCTCCACTTGAAATTTGAATTCACTTAGTATTTATTCTTCCATATTAGATTGGGAGTAGGATTAGTTTAGCTACTTTGCTTTTCTTATGTTTTCTTTTAATATCTCATATTTTGAATAAGTAGGTAACGATCCCAAGTGTTTCCTTGATATTCATTCCATTTCCTATCAGAATGCATTCTATGGTTCTCATAATGCATTTCCAAATAATCGCTTTTACCATTTCTTGTTATGCAATGTTGAAGTGGATGCAAATTGATGGCTCATTACTTGGCATTTAGCTTAGATTGAATAAGTAGATGATTTTGAACATATGCAAATTGATGGGGGATTGTTAAGCTCGATAAGGTAAACTTGAAATCAGATTCCTCCAGGTATGCATATACATGTTCATCCTTATTTGTTGTTATTTTTCATTTTCATCTTTGTTTTCACTTTCATTCATTTTATTTCTCATTTCTACTTCTTTTTCTTACAAGTCTTGATTACCTTGATTTGGAGACTTGATTAAATTAGCTTTAGAATAAAGTGAGTAGCTAGCATTTTCCAATTCAGAAAATGTTCAGGGAAGTATTTGTTTTCTCATAAGTATTTCTATCTTTATGCTCTGAATAAGTACTTTTCTTTATACTCCCTTTGCTTTGCAAGTGTGTGAAATGAGTCATGATCATATTGTGTTTTTTTCTTTATGCTGCTGAAACAAAATTCTGGGCTTTTATGTTATGGGCCTTTTCTCTTCAAAAATTTTAAATGGAAAATTAAAGAAGGTCTAGAAAGCCAAAGGAAAATTGCAAAGAATATTGTGGTAGTTATAAAAGTACTCATGTCCATGGCTATTCATTTGCACTCTGTCATTTTACATTTGCTAAAACCATGCTGAATTAACATATTATAATGCATTGATTCATCATGTCCTATCTTTTGGTTAACCCCCTTTATAAATACCAGGATGGCTAAGATCCTTCAGGATTATCCATTCTACATGTTGGGTGCACAGGGGTATTTATTGTTGCGCTTTCATTGAGCATTCGTTCTTTGTTTTTCATGTGAGCCCATAACTATCTCAAATGGTCTATCTTTGGAGTGTTCCTTATAGTATAACATATATAGTTGAGCCCATATACCTTCACTCCATCCTTGCATATATTTTATGCTACTTGGAAGCCTGTAACTCCTTAAATACTTATTTCGTAAACTTACAGGTACATGAGGCTCCAAGATCCACATCATCACATGTTTATCCATGCACATAGAAGGTCTCTCTCACTCGCTTGTAATATACCTTTATCTGCACTATTATTTAAGTTCTGGCCCCCACTCTCACTCCAATAGGTCATGTTCCCGAAAGCTCGTAACTCCTTCCAAATTCTAACTTAAATTTCTTCTAGGCATCTAGGCTCCAGGTACTCTTGTCTCTTCTGTACTAATTTTGCACCTCTAATGCCTTCCAAGAATCTAGGATTCTAGATTTCCCTCTTTCCATTCTATGCACCCTGTACTTCTCATGCCTGAAACCTTTCTCTAACTATATATGGATCTCCCTTCCAGACTACTACATTCACTCTCTCTTCTACTACCCACAGGCCCAGAAGCTTGGTTAATTAATAAATTTCATTTCAAGTTTCTTCTTAGCGTATATTACTCCAAGAAATATTAAATGAGTCTCACTACTATAAATCTTGATCTAAAAACACCTAGACGATTTCCTGTGGACAATTTCATGTTCCTTTAGGAAAATTGGTAAGCAAACAAGGAATATGCAAAGGTAATGGATCATGGTTAATTTTGATTTTCAATCCTTGTTTCTTTATATATTTAATGATCACGGAATAGTCCAAGCCCCTTATCTATGTTTAGAAACCATTGTTACATTGGTTGGTACTTTGGGATTGATTCCATTGAATTTTATGCATATTTTGAGGGGTTGATCTAAAATCAAAAGCCACAAAAGAATAATTGCTGCTACAATCCAAAGAGAAGGACTTATATATTTTTGAAGATTTTTGATTTACATCTAATACCTTGAACATGAGTCATTATTTTTCTAGCATAATTCTCACTCTAGTTTATATTTGATAAATTGATGATTTTGGGAAAAAAACTTCATTGGTTTGTAACTTCTTCATACTTTTAATCTCAATCAAAAGTAGAAGTGACCTTTTCTAGAGAATCGGTATCTTTCAGGTAAATCTAAACAAAATTATTCAAGCTAAATATCATATGCTCATTTTCATCTGTTATCATCTTCTTTATTCTTTTTGTTTTTAGTTTTTGCTAATATAAAGCTCTGTTTTTGCACGTCTTCAAAAAATTCTTTGAAAATTTTACGCCCCTATTTACTTATTTTTGGATTTCATTATCCTAGTTGTTGCTTGATTTTGAGCATTGGAAAAATAGTTATGGTGTTGAACAAAATGCAAATCAGGAAAATCGGGGACTCTTTGAACATCTAATTTTTTTCACAAGACTTATTTTTATTAGAAAATCATTATGATGTTTCCATGCAAGCTTAGTTTCAAAAGAAGAAATTTTTTAAGAGGAGAAACTTCTTGTTTGGCTTCAATTTTGTCATAACTGTTATTGAATTTTGTTTGAATGAGGGTCTAATCAATTACAAATTTGCGAGACAACTTAATAAAAACTTGCATCCTTTCCCTCATGCTTGTTCTTTTGTTGAGGCATTTTTATAATTTATCTTATTGATTTGTCTTTCAATTTTGGATTTTCATCCAACTTTATGTTTCAGTTGAACCATTTCTTCTCCTCTATTGTATATTTTTTAGTGTGTCAATTTCACTTTTGTTTTGTATTGATTTCAGTGACATTACCAAGATTTATATGGAATATTTTTTCTTACCCAACGTTGGTCGATGTACATGCGAAATTTTTACTTTGTCCATTTCATGGGTTTTCATTTACCTTAAAGGGATATCTTTATTGAATTCTAAGTCTTTTGACCTTAATCCTTTTACCATGGAGGAACATACATATTTTGCAAGTGATATAATTCATATTTCAAAGAAAAGAAATGGATTGATTCTAAATCAATGAATCTCATCCATACCCTCACTTCACTTGAAAAGCCTCTAGATTGATCGTTGCAAGGAAAGATGAGGGAGACAAAAAATTATGAGTATTATATCCATTTCCTTTAGAATACCTTATACCATTTGGTCATCTTAACCCAATTACAAAAAATAATTGTATAAATAAAGTTTATCGAAAGGGTGTTAAAAGGGGGTTGAAAGCGCATGTTTTGGAAGCACAAGTAAACCAGTTGAGGTACTGAACAAGCTCACTGGAAATAGAGATATGCTTGTGTGGTACTATAACAACTTTATTGGGGCTATTGTCGCTCATGGAAAACGAAGCAATGTTAGGTAAAGGAGATTATTTATATTGATGGATGTAAACTTTCTTTACACTCCCTATCTATACCTTTGTTGTCATTCATAAAAGGTAAATTTAAGATTAATTATTTTCCTAAAAACACATATTCATGATTTTAGACTCTTCTTGTTCAAGTACTTATCTTTTTAGAACTTATATCGCTTGACCTATTAATGTGGGACCCATGGAGAATGTTTTAATGTTTGAAGGCTTGATAGATTTAATGTTTTTAACCTTTTTGTAATTTGAACTCATTATCTTTTTAACCAAAGATAGTTGTTTCACCCAGTGTGTGACCAATTATTGTGGTAAAACAAAAACCCTCCATTTTTACTTTATTATATTCATAATAATAATGGGACCATCTATGTAAATTTTGGTCAATTCACTTTAAGATTTTATTTTGTTAATTTTGTGGGATTTTCATTTTCTTTAGTTTTTTGCTTTGATAATGTCATTGAGTGCAGTTGTGATAGCCCCGCTCAAGGTTATCATATGAGACATGCAATATATGTAATGTAAATTTCACGCAATGTTGGAAATCAAGAAAGAGGGGACTGAGTCAAGGGACATGGATTCCAAATCTGGGGATGTTGTGGTTTCTTGTGCCAAGGAGAACCCTGAATTGGCAAGGTAACCATTGATGGATGGATAGTGCAAGGAGTTGATAAACTGGCCCTTGAAATTAAATGGGCTGAAAGAAAGTACTCATTACCATGATTTCATGAGAAAACACTACAAGAAAGGAGGCTAGGCATTTATTAAGGAGACGCAAAACTAAAAATAAGAAGGACACAATAGTAAATAAGGTTTATAGAAATGTTGACTAGGCAGTAGGGAAAAAGAGAAAAAGGTATTCAAATAAGGGGAGAAAGGGAGAGAACACATGTGAAGAGGCATACAAGACAGGTAAGCCTTCAAACATAAAGAGGAAGGCATTCAAATAGGTGGAACAAGGAATAGAGGCCCATTCGAGATCCTGGAAGAGGAAAATAAAGACCTTTTCTTAAAAGGAGACTCATAAGATGACTAGGAACCAAGCCTTCAACAGAAGCTTGTAAAAAATAGCTTGAGAATAAGACAAGAGAAGGGAAGAGAAGGGGATCAGTTCTCTGTCCCTGGAGGTTGTGGATTGAGTGCTAGTCTTTGAAGCTCTATAATAGATTGGGGTCCCTAGAGGATGTGGGTTGAGATAGAATCCCTAGAACTCTGTAACAAATTAGGTCCCTAGAGGATGTGGGTTGAGAAAACATGTCTCTAGAGCCGTGTAATAGCTCGGGTCCCTGGAGGTTGTGGATGGGATGAAATCTCTAGAGCCTTGTAATAGCTTGGGTCCCTTGGAGGTTGTGGGTTGAGGTAGCCACTTCGTAGCCCTATAATATCTTGGGAGGAGACCATCCCTAAGCTGAAACAGAGAAAGGATTGATCACAATATTTGGTTACTACCTTGATTGGTACATTCTCTTTTGGACTCCCTATGAAGGGGTGAATCACTTTATGTGCACTTGGGGGAGAAGTTGGACACCTCTAGACTCCCTGTGCAGGGAAGAAAGAAGTAAAAAATTGCTAGGATTGAGACAGGAGGTCCTCTAGAGTCCCTGACTGAACTGGAAGCTTGTGCATGGTCCTAGAAGCAAGCATTCCCCCTTGGACTCTAGAATATGGCTTGAGGATGGAAGCTGCAAGTTATAGTGGCTACAAATGTCTATGGTAGGGTGGAGAGTCATAGTCCCAGACTTAGTTTCTCTACATACTTAAAGATAAATATTTGTGAATGTTACTTACATTTAATGGATTATGTTGCATTGTTGTTTGTAACGGATATGGAAAACAAGGACTACATTGTGTTGTTAGTGCTCGCATAAGTGGTGCATCTTTGCGAGGATACCTCCCTAATATGTAATTTGAATTTATACATGTGTGTTTGTTATTGAATTTGGATACAAATGTGTGTGAAAACTTGTTGATAGAAAACACAGTGTGTTTGATGCTTAAGAGGTGCAATAAACGACATAATAATGGTGCTTAAGTTATAGAGCTGAGATGAATCTATATCTGAATGAAATACTTAATTGTGCTCATAAAAATATAGTAATAAAAACAAAAGAACTTCATGATATGATTCAGGACATAGCCAAGGCTAAGGGGATCCTAATTTGAACCTTGTTAAAATGTTGGTTCTGAGACCCTTGTATCAATAGATAGATTACATGGAAGACCCTCTACTGGGTAGAGTTAGTAATTGTTTACAAGTTATGAATTCGATTACAAGTTGTTGTGCTGACATGCATGCAGTGTATGAAAGTTAAGGGAAGTTTCTTGGGGCCGGCCGATACCATACAACTTACCGTAAAATCCTCTAACCTTGCATTTGTAACAACCTCTATTCCCACCACAGGGAATTTAGCAATGAGGGCTACATGTCCTAATAATAGCCAAATGCCCCAGAAACCCTTGAGTGGCACTAGGGAGCTGCTTACAGAGTTAGCATAAACTTTGCAACTTTTGCCAGGTGGCAGGCGATGTGGGAACCTTTCGAAAACTCGCGCCAAGCTCATTGCCGACAATAGTCATGGGAGTGATTACAACACCATTTGAGGAATTCCCTACATAAGGGTATGGAAGGCCCACAAGCTATCAATACCTCATTGTAGCGAAAAATCCCTAAGTGGGAAGCCTTCCTATTGTAGGGATCAAATTTTCCTTTCACGCGATTGGTAGTGAGGTAACTGACGTGACCCAGAGTTAGGAACTCAGAGGTTCATCCCTAGAACATCTCTAAATGCATAGTAAGGGAGATTAAAGAATGAATCATCAAGCTGACGCGATATGATGACGTGTGCCCAACAATGTTGCTACTGGTTGGTAGGTTGGCCCACAACCCACATTAGCCTAGACGCATAACTCAGATGAATGAAAAGAAGCTGCAAATGAAAATGTTAGGAAAATCCTAGTGGGATGACATAAAAGGTGTACTTGGACGGACTTGCGCCCTTGTTGTGGTGCTATTGGTCAAGGATTGGCCCAATTTCTGAGTCTGTTCGATGAAGTTAGCCAGGAGGAATAAAATGGGAGTTAAGGAAAAGGTGCTAGGTTTGAAGCTCCGAGATGAAACGACAAATGATGTGCACTCTGTCGAAGAATCTTGGACAAATAAGTTCAGTGTGATTATTTGTTACTTTATAAAAAAATTTGGAGTATTTTTACTTTTTCTTGTTAGCTTAATATTCTTCTTACGAAAACATAAGAACAAGAACACAAGATGTTGGCTCTCTATGAAGGCCAAAACCTCTCTTCTCTTGAGAGGAAAACCCTTCAGTAAGTTTTCTCTTATTGAAGCTTATTTCTTGATCAATGCCAAACCCTAGACCCTTGACTATAAGAACCTCCAAACACAAGTCAATTCCTTCCTTTTATTTCCACTATGTTTCCCTAACACTTTCTCTACCTCCTTCCGGCACTTCGTTCTTACTTCCACTATAAGTAGATATTCTAGAAGAGATATTTTTCCTTAGTGATATCGTTCACCTAAGGATACTCATTCCTTCTCTTGATCCTTCAAGTTCCTTCTTGGTGTATGGTGTAAGACTTAGTATGATAGCATTGCAACCCTAATTCTTGCACATGTGGGAGGTACCCTAGAGAATTAGGGTCCTTTTCCTTCGCTAGAGAGATAGGATTCTTCGCTTGACTTGGGAGGCATTATAGGCCTAGTTTTAAACCAAACCAACACTAATTCAAGAATTGCTTTATCCTTCTATTATACCCGTAGACTTTCCCACCTCTTCTTCGCACGTGTGACTATTTCTATCCCTAGAAATAGTCCTCTTCACTTCGGCCTTCTTCCTCCTTCCTTCGCTTGTCTTGGAGACCCTTTAGGCCTATGTTATTAGCTCAAATAATGAGGTTTGTGTGACTATGATAGAGGGCTTATATGATAGTAGAGAGACCCTCTCCTTCTTTGCACGTGTGACTATCTTTTAGCTCTAGAATAGACTTCCAAAGCTTCCATATTTCTGCCTCCTTTTTCGCTAACTTGTAGACCCTTTCTTCGTCCTTCTTCACCCTTTTTCTCATCTACCTTCATTGACTTTAGAGAGATGGATGGAATTATAGTGGAGTGGACAACCTCTATATATAGATCACTGACCCTCCCTTTAGGCTGGCTAGAAGGCTGTCTAGAAGACAATTTGTAGGTTGTCTTGTTGTCTTACTTCATATGGCTTCTTTGGTGGTGTAACATGTTTAAATGAGCTACTTTGGTGGTGCCTTTTCATAGGAGGAGACTTGACTTTCCTTGGAGGTATTATCTTAACTTTAATACATATTCATACATTGTGTAACATTCCCTTAAGGCCTTCAACATTTCCTTTTGACTATTTGACTCACCTATAGCACTTAACATGTGCTAGACCTACTTCAATGAGCAAGAAACTCATTGACATATATTATAAGAATAATATTTTTTTTCTTGAATAAAGACAAATATCAAAAGTACATTTATGAAGAACTAACCTAGTTACATTTCCTTCAACACTCCCTCTTAGCTAGGGAGGTATTAATATAACAACACAAGGTGTTTGGCTATTATCAATCTCTGAAGAATTCACATAAGAGAAACTGGATTTGAAATCCATCTATTATAGCATCATATCAATCAACATTTTCATAGTGAAAGGCCTTGACTAACAACTCCATCTCTTCATGAGATCACGAGCTACAATCCTAGTGAGACCAATGATTTATAGACACCTTCATCATTGTCTCTCAAGGTACATACCCACCTGGGTGAGCTCTGAGTATGACCTTCTAGGACTATTCTTATCTTGGGTTCCCAGACCTCAAATAATATTAGTCCTCTTGCCTTCTCTTGTCTTGGATGCCCTACACATCCTTAAAGATTATTGGATACCAAATGATTACCTAATCCTCCCATTCTTTCTTCCTACGTGAAGACAAGAATGTTGTGTCTATCTTGTGTCTACATTTCCATTCATGGCCTTCATCTAGACTTACGGTTGTTGGTCCTAGTCTAGTGCATGATCCATGAGATGGAAAAGAAAAATGTAACTCCTTTGTAATTAGGGGTGATCCAAAACTCCCTCTTGATTAGGGACTTGCTAGAGCTCCCTCTTAACTAGGTAGTCTTTCATTCATCAACAACTTATTCTTCGTGGGTCCTTCAGTTGCTTGATCTCCTTTCTTACTTGATGTCATGAAGTCTTTGTTCAAACATCTTCTAGGTATGGCACCATCCGTTGATCACTTTCCTTCCTATTTTTTCATGTCATTGCTTCCTTCATGGAAAGTGTATTTCTTTACATTAGATTTCTTATCATATAGCTAGTCCTTTGTCATATGTCCATGCTTCAGAATACTCTTCTCGTGGATGCTTCATTGTAATTGATTGTTTACATGATTCGACCTAGTAGCCCATCATGACTTCATCCTGATATTGCTTCAACATTTCTTTTTCTTTTGCTGGATGGCTTCTTCATCGTGACATCTTTGTAGAGTAGAATAAATTATCTACATCTTTCATATCTCCAAGGCCTTCATAGGTGTCAATGGTCCTTCCTTCCTTTGTCAAATTTGTCCTACCTTCTTTTGGGAGATATATTCAGAGTATCTTGTCAAATAGTGATTATCGGTGATCATGGTGTTCTTCACATGGTTGATCTCTTTCTTCATTCACTTCTTCGTAGATAGATAGGTAAACCATTTTATGCTTCTTATGAGAGCATTTATTCATTGCTTTCTTCCAGGACTAGTTAGCGTTTCTTCTTGCTTCATAGTCAACAATCTTATACTCCTTACATGAGCATATTACTTTGATGACATTCATTGCATTGTATTACATGCCTTCGAGCATGCTCTTGGTGAAAGATTTTTTTTCATTCTTGATCATGTTATAGAACTATTCCCATGACTCAATAATATACAAATGATAACATGACTAAAATTTGATGCATACATACCTCATCTTGATTCTCCTTTGATCATTTTAGCTTCATTTGGTTGTCCTTGTTGTGGCCCTTCTTGCTTCATCTTAGCTTGCCTGCATATCATCATTTTCTTGAATCCCATGAATGGGATTCCCAATGAGACATTTTCTTTGGTTTATGAACCTTCTTTTGAAGATTCCATCATAGGATCTTTAAAGACCCTTGCCTTGCAAATTTTTCTTTTCTTTTGATGATGGAGGTCTTCTAAGATTCTTAATCATGATCAATTTTTATTTCATCGTGGATGGGTTCCTATACTAGGTATGATCCTTTTACAAGAATATCTTGAGCTATGCCCACCATGCTCCTATATTATAGAAGATATTTCTAACCATGCATTTTGTTCTTATTATAAGTGCTACTTCTTCATGAGTATCTAGAACTCTATGTACTCCATGCTTCTAGATTCTAGAAGATGTTTTTAGCCATGCACTTTTATTTTATTACTACATGCTCCTATCCTACTCAAAACTTTGAAAGAAGACTTGAAGTAAAGAGTTTGACCTAGTCGTAGTAGAGATCTGGAGGATCTTCCTACTTTTGCTTCTTTTCTTCTTCTTTTACCTCTTGAGTCATGTGAGCTTCTTCCCTCTTTATTTTGTTGTTGTTGTCCTTCTTAAACTTAGGACAATTCCTTTTGTAGTGTCCATATTTTTGGCATCCAAAACATTGGATTTTGGACATGTATTTGTTGTTTGTTTGTCATGGACCAAATTTTACAAATTTTCCCTTTCTCTTGGCCATGGTAGCAAATGTTTGCTCCTTTTATCGAACATCTTCCTTTGCTCTAAGTTTGGTTTCCTTTGTCCTGCATAGAGACTACATTTCATTGAGGCTAGTTCCTTCCTTATTGGCATATATGCTTGATGTGAAGTTGCCCCAATTCTTAGATAGAGCATTGAGTACTACAGTTGTCATCTCTTTGTCTGACATGACTTCCCCAAACTCTTTAAGTTGATCTCTAATTTCAGAGATTTTCATGAAGAATGGAACTATTCCTTCCTTTTCTATCTTCATATTATATAGTTCATTCCTTAGAGATATTACTTCTCCAGTTGTGGATACCGAGAATAGCTCTACTAGCTTATCATAAATTTCTTTTGATGTTTCAAATTTGGATACATAAGGAATGAGAGAGTCTTTGATTAATTCTATCAAATTCCTTTGAGCTTTTGTCTCATCCTTATTATACTTAGCTAAGGTTTGAGTTTATTCCTTAGCAGGGATAGTGATATTCCCTTTGACATGTTATAGAAGTTCATTCTCCTTGAGAAGTAAATCAATCCTCTTCTTTTATGCAAGAAATTTATCGGTACCTACCAATTTATTGCTTTCCTTGCAAAAAGGCATTGATGTATATACAGAAGGGGACATGTACTTACTTGATAGATTTTGAGATGTAGTGGATTTGATTTCTCCTTGAAGACTTGATGGCTTGCTTTCCTAGGATCTTGACGTTCTTCAAGTTTCCTTCTCCAATCGGACTTGATGATGATATTTGCTTGATGACTTGTAGCTTGATGTAGGTCCTACTTCAATCTTCTCTTCTTTGTAGGTGCCTTTATGTCAGGCTCTTCTTATTGCTATGTAGACTTCCTTGATGAATGATGGATTATAGACCTTCTTGTCCTTGAAGTGATTGAGATTTCTAGGCTTGATGCTTCAACCTTTTAGATGTCCTTCATTGATGAGTGTTATTGAGATGCCCTCTCCTTCATGTGGAACCTGGCTCTGATACCATGTTGAAGAATCTTGGGCAAATAAGTGTAGTGTGATTCTTCATTACTTGATAACAATTTGTGGAGTCTTTTACCTTTTTCTTGTTAGCTTAATCTTGTTCTTCTTCTTATTAATGTATGTCTGTGTACTTCATCAAATTGCCACCAAAACATAAGAACAAGAACAAAATATGTTGGCTCTCTGCCAGGGCTAAAACCTCTCTTCTCTTGAGAGGAAAATCCTTCGGTAATTTTTCTCTTATTGAAGCTTCTTTCTAGATCAGTGCCAAACCCTAGACCCTTGACTAGAAGAACCTCCAGGCACAAGTCAAGTCCTTCATTTTCATTGTACAATGTTTCCCTGACACTTTGTCTACCTCCTTCTGGCACTTCGTTCCCCTGCTCTTTGTCCTTGTTCCGATACTTTGTTCTTCCTTCGACTGTAAGTAGATCTTCTAGAAGAGATAATTTTCCTTAGTAATATCCTTCACCTAAGGATACTCATTCCTTCTCTTGATCATTTGAGTTCCTTCTTGGTGTATGGTGGAAATCTTAGTATGACAACACTGCAGCCCTAATTATTGCACGTGTGGGAGGTACCATAGAGAATTAGGGTCATTTTCCTTCGCTAGAGAGATAGGCTTCTTTACTTGACTGGGGAGGCCTTGTAGGCCTAGTTTCAAACCAAAATAGAACTAATTCAAGAACTGATTGATCCTACTGTTATACCCGCAAACTTACCCACCTCTTCCTCAAACGTGTGACTGTTTCTAGCCCTCGAAATAATCCTCTTCACTTCCACCTTCTTCCTCCTTCCTTCACTTGTCATGGAGACCCTTTAGGCCTATGTTCTTAGATCAAATAATGAGGTTTGTGTGACCATGATAGAGGGCTTCTATGACAGTAGAGAGACCCTCTCCTTCTTCACACGTGTGACTGTCTCTTAACCCTAGATCAAAATTCCAAATCTTTGGTATTTCTTTCTCCTTTTTTGCTATACTTATAGACCCTTTATTCGTCCTTCTTCACCCTTTTTCTCATCTACCTTCACTAATTTCATAGATATGGATGATGTTATAGTGGAGTGGAAAAACTCTATAGGCTGACTAGAAGGCCAACTAGAAGGCAACTTGTATGCTGACTTGTTGTCTTACTTCAGATGGCTTCTTTGGTGGTGTAACATGCTTGAATGAGCTTATTTGGTGGTGCCTTTGCATAGGAGGATACTTGAATTTGCTTGGAGGTATTCTCTTGACTTTAATACATATTCATACATGGTGTAACATGCCCTTAAGGCCTTCAAGATTTCCTTTTGACTATTTGACTTGCCTATAGCACTTAACATGTGCTAGACCTACTTCAATGACAAAGAAACTCATTGAAATATATTATAAGAATAATATTTATTTTATTGAATAAATACAAATATCAAAAGTGCATTTATGAGGACCAAACCTAGTTACATTTCCTTCAACATGCTTGACGATGTTTCAATTGGTGGGTGGGTTGGCCCACAAACCACATAACCCTGGATGCATAGCCTGAAAGAATAAAAATATGGAATAATGGGGAAACACCGGGAAAGGTCTAGTGGGATGACACATAAGGGGGTACATGGTTGGGCCCAAAAAATTGTTATGTCGCCATTGGTCAGGGATTGGCCCACTTGCCAAGTCATCCCAACGATATGACCTCGGAAAAATAGAGAGGAGCCGCAAGGGAGGTGTCAGGGTAAAGGAAGCGGGATGAGGTGCCATGAGATGGTTATGGCAGACCAATGGAAAAAACGCCATATGGCCCCACCATCCACGCAAGCCCAGTAAGTGAAACCTGATAGGAAGTAAAAGGTCACTTTTAGTAGTGCACTAAAAGGGATTGAATGAGATGATGAGGAAGGAATGTGTGTTCATCCACGTGAGCTCGACATAACTCTTATTGGCAAAGAGAGGACCCATAGAGGGTCCCGTGTTCGCGTAATACCAGTGCAACAAGTCAGTGCGTAACCAAGTGCGTAGTCTAGGGACCACTAGGAGGGGGACCAAGCGAAATGATGTAGAGATAATGAGTAGTTGATTGGTGGATTCAATATTATGTGTGTCCCAAGTTGGTTGGTGCCCCGTAATAGATCTAATTCATTGATTTAAGGGATGGGAGGCTTATCATACTTCCTTCTGGGCCACCTCACTTGCAATATTATGACAATTAATGAGCGTCGCCCTCCTGAATATATTTGAGTCATCAATTTATATGTGAGCCGCTTTCTCAAACTACCTTTCGAGGGAATCCCACTTGTTAAGTATGGTGAGTGATGAGGTGCTAGACACCGTTTAGATACTGCAAGAATTTCTCTCAATCATCGATCATGTTTGATATGGGAGGGCTATGGGTAAACCATGACCCTCGGTTATTTTGCGTAGAAATGGATGATGAGAATAGTGGAATAGGAAAGGGTTTAGGAGCTCAGCCTTAGCCCCCGACCTTTGGTCGTTTTGTGTGGAAATGAGGCTAGTGGTGCCGAGTCATTAGCAAAAGGAATTCAACTCATGAAGGGCTTAAGAAGGTTAAGAACCTATAGGTTTAGCTAGTAGTCACGTGGTAATTCTGAGATCTCCATGAATTGTAAAAAAAATTATATTTATACCCCATTCCTTCGACTGGAAGAAAGGGGTCAGGTATGTTATAGAGTGTTATGAGAACTATCCAGGTTCAAAATTAGATTGGATGGACTTTCGTCACGAGAAAGTGATGGTAAAAAAAAATTAAATGAAGAAAATTAATCATCTAAGTGCTAAAAGTCAAATTTCTATCTTGATCACTAATTGCAAAAAACAAAGAGAGACCATTATTATTGAAAATGATATGAGAATAGGACTATGGTCATGTTGTGCATTTGATGGTTGTAAATTCTGAATATGTTGATCATTTCTGTCATGATTATGTTGCCAGTCTGATTACCATGTTGAAGGCACTGAATGATTGATACATATGATTTTTAAATTTAATTGACACACTAACATGATTGTTTTGTGACATCATAATCTCCATGGTAAAATCTTGATCCCGAGTTTGAATTATTATTTTGAAAGGTCTAACAATGTGCGTGATTAATAGCACATCACAAGCAACATTAAACAAAAGAATTCAGTGATGAGGACCAGAATGGTTGAATACAATTTCGATCAGTCACAACATGGAAGTGATGGGGTCAGAGCTAATGAAGAAGAGAGATCAGTTGGCCATGGGGGAGGGAATCAATCGCTAGACTGGATGGACACCTTGAGAAGCCTAAAGGATGAGGTGAGAAGCTTTAAGGATGATAATGAGAGGCTGGTAAGAGCTGAAGAAAGGAAAGTAGAGATTAATGCAATCGTCCTAAAAATTCTCTCAGATTGGTAGAGGAAAAGGAAATCTAAGAGGAGGGCAAGTCATAGAGACAAGAAAATATTTTAGGAAACAAAAGAAAATACAAATGGGGCAAATGGTGATAGATACAAAAAGAGGCATAGGAAATCAAGTGTGGACACTATGCCAGGAGGTGAAATTTTGAGCACTCCAAGAGAAGGGACCAACATTTAGGTGCAACATTCAAGAAAAACATCTAAATCAGTTGCCTGGAGGCATCACCATTCTTGACATCACCATCACTTAGTAAGCAAGGAAAATGAAAAGGAGAATATTATTGAAGAGTTTAAGAAGGTAAAACCACTTACCTTTGATGGGGGTATGAAGAAAGCAGAGGATGCAGAAGCATGGTTTCTAGGAATGAAGAAATTTTTAAGAATACATGATTATTCTAAGAATATTAAGACTAGAGTCGACTCATACATCTTGAAAGAAAAATATAGCATATGGTGGGAAGACTTAGAATGTTAGAGCTATTTTTGAGAAGGAATTGACATGGGGGGAGTTTGAGAAGCTCTTGAGAGAGAAATACACGTATGAATAGTACTATGATAGTAAAGCAAATATGTTTTATGACCTCAAAATGGGTGAGTTGACTAGTGACGAGTATGTTACCAAATTACTGGAACTGTTGATATATGTACCATATCTCAAGGATGAGAAGGTAAATATTCAAAGGTTGATCAGTGGGATGCTTATGGCATTCAGGGATAAGATTGAATTGCTAGAACCCCAAACCTTGAATGATGATATCAAGAAATTAGGGCATTGTTATGAATAAGAAAAATGCAGGCCTGAAATTAGTAGTAGCTGGTAGGCCAAGAGCTATGTTGGATGTAGTAATAATTGCCCAAGAAAAACCAAGGTGGAAAGGAAGTGAACCACCCAGTTTAGGCACAACAGTCTCAGTAAAAACCCAACGTTGTTGCTAGGAAAAATGTACAGCAACTAGCGTCAATACAACCCAGTTTTGAAGGCCAAGAACCACTCAAGCGTTGGAACTGTGGTGGGGATCACAAGAGGATAGATGTCCTACATCAGGAGAATGTTGGATCAAATACTTACAACTCTCAAGACGCAAGTACAATGGGTGAAGTGGCTTGGCGTATACCAAGGATATATGCAGTAGTGGAAAATCACAAAGAAAATCACCATTCATCCATCATTGAGATGGAAGGTAAGCTACAAAAGTAAATCATTTCTATTTTGAATGATCCAGGTTCTAATTATACATATATAAGCCAAAAACTTGTTGAGAAGTGTGTATTAGGCAAGGAATTGTATCGAGAACCTTAGTTGGTTCAATTGGCCACTAGCACAAGGAGCCGAATCAACCATTGGGTAAAGTCATGTGTAATGGAGCTTAGTGGCATGCCTACAATAACCCACTTGAATGTCTTTTCATTGGGTGGGTATGGTATACTATTGGGCATGGATTGGTTGTAATTACAATAGATCAAGGTATATTTCTATGATAAAGTAATAAAATCCTTGGATGAACAAGGAAAAAAAGAGTATTGTAAGGAAAGAAGAAACCCATATCAGTGAGGTTGATCACTATTATGCAAGCCAAATGAAACAATAGGAAGGGATGCATATTGTTTGTAGTACAAGTTTTTATGAATGAGGAAGCTGGCAGAGAAGTAGAAGACAAGGAGGTTGAATTGCTCCAAAATTACCTCTTTTTGCAACAATATGCTGATTTTTTTTTCCACTAGAGGTTCCTAGAATACCTCCTCACAGAGAGATCAATTTCTGTATTGAGTTGGTACCAAGAGTAGCACAAACATCCAAGGCTCCATATAGGATGAGCACTCTAGAGTTGCTTGAGATGAAATTATAGTTGAAGGAGATGCTTGAAAAAGGTTATGCAAGGCCAAGTGTGTCTCCTTGGGGAGCACCTGTACTATTTGTAAAGAAGAAGGATGGAACCCTTTGATTGTGCATTGGCTACAAACAGCTGAATAAGGTAACCATTAACAATAGGTACCCATTACCAAGTGTTGGGACTCAGAAATGTCATATTTTCATCCACCTTTTTCTTCACTATTCCTTAGATTTCATCATCCCATTAACCTTTTATCATATCATTTTCATACATACATTTGGGTTTCACCTTATTATTTTCCATTTTATTCATTTTTGTATTACAAGTGAATTTATGATTAATTATTAGAAAATGTACATATTTTTATATATATCTCAAGAATATGTGAGTTTTGTGATGTGTAGGAAATATGTGAAGAATTAATACCTCCTCCACCATATTAAGGAGATAATTATGCAAGCCTATTCCTAAGAGTAAAATCATGGAGGATTTGGTTGGTATATCTTATCTATATCTCCTCCACCATATTAAGGAGATAATTATGAGAAAATCATGGAGGATTTGGTTGGCATATCTTATCCAAGATATGTGAGAGATTTGTGGGATCATATCTTGTAATAATGGGAAATTAGTTGAGAGTGCTTGAGAGAATATTGGATATATAATTATGAGATGGTTATCTTCCTCATGTATATAAGAGAGTGCTCTCTCTTCATTTTGATAAGGAATGAATAATGAATAATAGAGAATGGAGATTAACTTTGATTCATATTGTTATGCTTTCATGATTTGTAATTTGATTCTTGTAATATAAATTGATATAGTTTTATTGTTGTGGGCTCACATATGTTGTTTGTCATTCAATTCTTCACATGTTGCATTGCTTTTCCTTTATGCAATTTCCTGCTTTCATAGTTAATGTTTCAATGACTTCTTAGATTAATTTAATTCCAGTAATTTAGATTAAATTAGTTCCACTTCAGTCTTGCAATTATAGTGCATGTGTCTCCTAAGTCTATAGACCTCAGATTGACAAATTAAATAGTTGGGCAAGTACTACAACAGAATTAAACAAACATAGTTTCACCTAACATTTTTGCGTTGTTGTCGAGGAGGCACGATGGATTGAAGTTTAGTTTGATTTTTTTATTTTTTATTTTTGCATGCAAGTGTGTTTAGACATGTTCCTAACTTCGAGGTGTTAAGGCAGTAAGACGTGGGGAACAGCCTACACATCGCCTTCGAGATACCGTAACAGGCTCGACCTCTTATGGATCAGGGCATGTAGGGTGTGTTTACATTTATGCAGTGTGAATTTCAATTTCTACAAGTGTGTTAGATTTTCGTAACTGTGAAGAATGTTTGATGAATTCATGGTTCATGGCTATAATTGAAGCTTTCGATTACTCAATTAATGAGCAGTCCTTGTAAGAGGGTTTAATTGAGTATTGAATTCAAGATTATTTCTGTGGTCCTTTTGTTTTTAATTCAATTTTTAGTGTGCTGATTTTTAGAATCTCTTTCAACATGGTTTAACAATGAGTTTCAGCTTGGAACTACTCACTCAGGTCCTAGCAGAAGTTAGGATCTCTTTTTCCTTGGAAGAGGAGATCTTGACAAGAATTAAAGGTTCAACTACTCCCCAAGAAATAAATGAAGATTCAACATATGAAGAATCCTGCGTATCTGATGGCAAACAATCATTCAAACAGGAGAGCGAGGAAGAAGAACAGCAGATCGAAGAAGAAGAACAGGAGTTACAACATGATCTGAGTGAGAGAAACTATGCTTATCACTTTATTGAACAATGGTTAGAGGTAAGTACTAGATTAGATTCATATTTTTATTTTTTAGTTGATTTGCAGTTACAGCAACTAGACTCATCCACTCTCGAATATTTTCCTTTTTCATTTGAAAAATTGCTACTGAATCTATTGTTGTTACTGCTACGTGAATGGCTCCATTGGAAGTTCAATTACACGTAACTAATTTTTTTCCTAATTAGTATAGAGTAGGTAGGCTTTCATTTTTTTAGTTTTTGCTTTCATTTTTAGTTTTTCTTAGAATAAGTATGCTCTCCTCTGCACTTAGTGCGATCGCGAGGATCAGAAAATAGGGATGATTTAGACAAATTTCAAGAATAAATAAATGTTTTGCAATATGCTTGATCAAAACATCTTTCAATATGCAAATCATTGTGTCCATTTATTAAAAAAAAAAAAAAAAAAAAAAAAACTAAATCTAGAGAAAGTTTAGTTTCTTTCTAAATTTTAGTTTTTCATTTAAAAAGAAAATAATAAAAAAAGGGGCTGTCATCACTGTAATTCTCTGCACATTAATTGTAAAAACCGTTTTTTTCTTCATGCAGTCATCTAATTAGGGTCTCGAAGAACCATGATTCCCTCTTAGACCATTAGGAATTTAAGCAAACGATTTATGAGTTATGTAATTAATTCTGTTGTGAACGAAACCCATGTCTTTGTTTGTCTAGATTTGTCCTGGTTTGATCACAAACTGCTTTTCCAAACTGACGTTTTTAAGGGGTTGCATTCTCAAGATGTTGGCATCCACTCTGAGGCAGTGGGAATAATTGGGTTTGCACTCTGATAATTCACTCTTGTTTGCTGCATTTTTCTTTGCCGAATCTGAATCCGCAGCATCTGCTCCTCTAATGCCTGCCTGCCAACAGGAACCCTCTTTTCAGGCAAACCCTTACGTGGCCACAACATCGGTTCCTTCTTCATCTGACACAAATTCTATGGAAATAGTCACGAATGTATTGGGTAGATGGGGCAAGAAGGTTGGGGAGGCAACAAAAATGGCAGAAGACCTGGCTGGGAATGTCTGGAAACATTTGAAAACCGGCCCTATTATTGCCGACACAACTATGGAGAGGCTTGCTCAAGGGACAAAACTGCTTACGGAAGGTGGCTATGAAAATTTCTTCTGCCAGACATTTGAAACCTTCCGAGATGAACAACTACAGAATCCTTACACTTGCTACTTGTCAACTACTGCTGGGCCTGTCATAGGAACACTTTATTTGTCCACTGAAAAGATTGTTTTTTGCAGTGATAACCCTCTTTCTTACACAGTCAATCTTGATAAAACTGAATGGCTTTTTTACAAGGTGGTGCTACCTCTTCCTCAACTGAACGATGTTAATCCTTCGGCAAATAGTGCCAACCCTGTGGAGAAATACATTCAGATAATTTCTACTGACAACCATGAGTTTTGGTTCATGGGTTTTGTAAACTATGATAAAGCAGTCAAGAATCTACTAGGAATTTTGAAAAACGAGGGGGCCTAGCTAACCAGTGGACCATCAAAGGAGGACATATAACTCATAATCACTTGTTGGGCATGTTTGAAGTTGTTTATGCTGTAAGGTATCCTCTTTGGAGCATGGATGATCAACGTTAGAACATTTGTATTTCACAATCATGGTCATGTATAACCTAAATCCATGCATATTTCTTGTGAATATTTGCTCCCTTCCGTTAAAACACATGCCTGTATTTCTAGAAAACATTTGATTTGGTATTATTTTTTCTTTGTGTCTTTGCTTTCTCC
>APFE030738673.1:26380-46815 GCA_000404065.3 Pinus taeda | reverse complement strand
GATGTACCAATTTACCCAAACGGGGCCCACAGTTTGGTGTTTCATCTTCTAGGGTTAGGTTTTGGAATGTTAAGGGTTTTCCATTGTTTCTCAACAATAAATAGGCCTTCGAGCCTCATTGTAACACAATTCAGAGGCATGACCCGGATGCGGGTGTTAACACAAGTAATTAAGGTTCATGCGTTCTCCACGCACCGTGTATACGATGCCACGCTCCAGACAGGTGGAAGCCATGTGTTGTGGGCTGGCCTCTATCCCATTTGGCTTAAATCGCCTTAATGGCTCTTCAATGTTGTTGAACTCCCAAGAAATCGCAAGCAGATATCCCAAGATGGCGCAAACATTCCTTATTCCTGGTTTTAAGTTCGGCTCTGGTCTGATACGGCTAACTATTAATGTCCGAGTGGAGGAGGGAGGCTCTGCGGGAAGCAAGCCTACCCTCGATTACATACACTGTGTAATTCTTATGCTTCGTCCCCTGTATTCTCAGGCGAATCCGAAGCTGGGCATTGGGTTGCTTTGCAGCCCGGGCAATCTCTGCGCAGAAACTCTTGTTGGCAGAAGGAGGCTTAGGGAAACCCAGCCTCATACTCAGAAAGCGGTTGGGTATCCTGGGCTCATCATGGCGCCTAGAACTGGACATCTAAGGCCTCGCAGGGGGCGTAACTATGGCCAGCGTGTTGGCATTAGAGGAAGAGGCCAAGCAAGCCCGAAGCACCTCTCTCCTCTGACTGTTGCTGAGCCTCCCTCCTCTGAGTCAGATTTCTCGGGCTCTGACATTAGTAATTCTGTTCAGACCGCGACCCTTCATTATTGTCGCAGGAGGAACAAGCCTGTGGTCAAAGCAATGATCACGGTAATTTTCTCTGAGGAGAATGAGGAGGAAGGTAACTGGAAGGATGACACAGAGGAACAGGCACCTCCCTCCTCGGATAATTCGGACAGTTCTTACAGCCCGGAGTTACAAAGCAGGGCAGATGAGGAGAGTACCCATGGTTTTTCAGTGGAGCAGGCTGAAGCTCTTAAGGAAATTGGGAGCCTCAAAGGCAAAGCGCCCATGACGGTGTCTGAAAATCCACCAGAATCTCTTATGGAGACTCAGAGCAGCAGGCCTTCCTCCCCTCAAAGCAAAATCAGGGAGGAAGAAACAGAGGACTCCTTTGACTACACTCTATATCTCAAATTTCCCCCTGGTATTGATCGGCTGGAAGATATTCTGGTGGGGATGGAGGTGACTTGGGAGAGGGACTCGGTTCGAGCAGCAGAAGATAGAAAGAAACGTGCACAGGAACGAGAAGCAGAGGAGAAGCAGAAGCAAAACAAGTAAGACGGATGCGGCAGGGGTAAGTCAATGGTTTCAGATACGCGGCATTTTCTTTTTGATTTCGTTTCATGGGGAGGCGGCCAGCAATGGATGCAATTATGCATGGCACCCCTGTTTTTGTTGCAGTTTATGTTGCATCAATGGGTCCTGTTTACCTGTCTGTTCTCTTTGTCTAGTTTATATGTCGAACTCTGTAGCAGTTAATTCTCTTTCGATTGATGGTTTTGTAACCTCTGGCTCGTATAAGCAGAGGATTCAGGTTGAGAAGAAAATTTTTGACAGAGAGTTGATCATGCGCTCTCAGAGGTTCATACCTCTTGTAAATACTTTTTTTGTTCTTTTAATATAAATAGTTTAGCCTTTGCTCAGCAAAAAAAAAAAAACACAATTCAGAGGCATGTAGCGACCACATCTCTTCTGAGAGATAAGCTACCATCGCCCTAGCTGGTTTATTTCCATTATTGTTTGTAAGCATATTTCAATATTTTGCATTAATGAAATGAAGTATTATTTCCGCTGCATATCTCTGTTTATGGTTATCTTTGTAATTTTTTGCGTTCCTGTTTAAGTCCGGATCAGTCACTTATTCTATGGTAATGAAGTCTTGTTTGTATAACAAAATGATATTCACGTTCAATGGATCAACGAGAAGCATGTCCATTCCTCACAGACATTGGGTTCATTTACCAAACAACTAAAAATATGTTAGTGTCATTGCCAGCTTCCGTACCTGCTACATTTGGTTCCAAATTTCTAGTTACATGTCCTTTTTCAATTTCTTTCTTCACATCTAATTTTGAATCACTAACAAGATATATTTGCTAAACTATTTCTTTGTTAACCTTCCCTACATCCTTCAGTATCTACACCCCCAAAACCAACTTCAAGCATCATTATTGTTGTGATTTTCAATAGATGTGTTGAAAATGATAAAATACCATCTAGAATTGAAATGCATCTCAAAATTCTCATGTTTTGTGCTACATCAATATCTTCCATATTTGTTCCAACCAAAAAATCCATGACTTCAATTTCATGTTTCATGTGTTCTCTCAAATAATTACAAACAAACCTTGTGGGAGGAGATGACTGTTGCGGTGAAAAATTCTTAAATGCAACAACAATATTTTGGCCACTTCAAAATGATAATGGTAATAGGGGTAAACCAAATAGTTGCATCACATCCTTTATACCCTTCTTCTCAACAAACACCCCACATGTATCTGTATTATGTAGAATATTCTCTAAGAGACATGTAGCATTGCTTATACAATCTGGAAAAATGATTCCATATTTGAAGACAAATTTTTAGTGGAAGTATCAGACTCCTAGCTCATATTTTTCCCTCGATGATTCATCTCCATCCACTGAACTAACATTTTTTATTCTAAATCGGTATCCATGGGAACATGCATAGAAGATTTGGTAGATTCTTGCAAAAGGGAAGACACTTCATCACCATATCCAAGTTTTGCAATAGTATTTAAGATTTCAATCAAGACATCCACCCCAATCCCCCTCAAAGAAGTAACATGTCACATCATCTCATCCAAGGAATATGATAAGGACCTAGGAGTGTCCCCTACCAAAGCCAATTAGTAGGTTTTTGATGTAAAAAATTTCACAAAACATCTTAGAGTATCAATATCATTAATAGCTTGATTACCAAGGTTATTAAGTCACAAATCATCCAAGCATTATGGTATACAATCTACTCCATTTTTATAAGGGAGGACACCAACCATGACGACATCCAAAAAGGCATTAGGCAGACCAATAATATCCAGCACAAAATGGAAAGTTGGATCTTTGTGAATAAGATCACTCATGACTATAATTGTAAGTGAAAATACCCCACCACCAAATTCCTTTGATCTTCTGAATATAGTGCAAAATAAAAATGACAAAGAACTCTTTTTAGATCCATATAGCCATGTAGTATTTCAAGGAGCATATGTGCCAAGGTATATAGCCCGAAGCAAAGCCTAAAGAAGAAGTCTTCTGTGATAAGGAATCAATATGTCATGTTGAGCTATCTGCGTTTCCTCTGACCTAGCAACATCTTTCTAAGGATACTTTCCCTTGGAACGTTATTTTGATTCTCCACTCTGCCTCCTTACTCTCTCCTCAAAATGGTAGACTTCAAACTTCATGCATGTTACGGTGCTATCCAAGCCTCCTAAGTCCCTAAAGGAGGTTGCATCAGGATTACTATAGTCCATAAAAGCCTCACGAATATGCACTATAGTTGTTACCAAGTGTATCTGTTGTGGATCCACATCTTTGACAAGAGGGAGAAATGTTGGCATTAAACCCACATCCCTTAAAGTAGTGCAACCATAAGAAGAAGAAACTACAATTGTTACAAGATAAAGCAGTTATTATAGGAAAGATATCAAACAATAGGATGATTCACTAGAAAGGGAATTTATTTCCTTCTACCTTAGACTATGTAAGATGCCACAATGTCCTCTTGATGTGATGACATAATTAAGACCATTGATTGGTGAGACCTATCTTGATAGAGGGCTCCTAATGCCAATATTTCCAAAATACGGATCTCTTCAGGAACCATATCATTGAATCGTACTAATGTTACAATTTCATTCACAAACTCAGGTTCATTAGTGAAAAAATAAGATAAATAATTGGTGTCATTACTTTATTCCACTAACACTATAAAAGCCAGAAGACGAATATAGATGTATTCTCCTAGTGTCTAGACGTGAAAAGCCTCTTGCAAAACATAATATTATAGTAAATAAAATCTAAGGCCAACAAGAACCTTGTATTCATCTACTAGATGCTTCAAAATATGGAGATCACTTTCAAAATACATACTCAAATAAGGTAAATATATAACTTGTAGCCTTGGGTCTTTTGAGAGTGCCACTTTAGAATCTCCCTTCTAAACAAATTTGTCAACATAAAATTCAAAATGAAGGGAAGAACCTAGCTGATATGCAACATAATCAGTCCCATTTTCAGTAGAACAAGCTAGCATCCCTATACCCTTTTCTTTACCACCCCATCATTGAGACAAGGAAAACAACTTCACAATAGGAGAAGTATCTCTAATAGAACATTTTCCCATTGGTTTCTTTACAAATTAAACAAATATTTGTAGACTATTACTTTATCTACATATGAAGAAACAAGCAAAGCTCAAAATATTCTACCACATAAAAAAATATATAATAAATCGACAACAAAAAATAATCAGGCATGCATCATTTGAAATGCCACAAGTTGGAAAATACAAAAATGAAGGAAACAATTTCACCATAGGTACAAGAAAAATCATCACTATAAAATGTGTGCATTGCCATGGAAAGTACAAAAAACAACAAAGAGAAACTAAAAATTATAGAATTCATAACTAGAAGTATTTTATAGGTAAAGAAAGAGAAGTTATATAATTCTTGGGATTATAATCAAAACAGTAGAAAAAATTACCGATATTGAAAGTACAGAAGATAGATAGAGAACAAATGTTTCCCATAACCTATCATAATCTTATTACTTATAGTGGATCTTTAATATATTTTTCAATCTCAAAAACCATCAAATAATTGTACTGACCAACTACTTGGTTAAAGAGAGAGAGAAATAACTTTGAGTAGTAAAAACTCGAAAGTAATAAAAAAAACCATAATGCATATAAAATCTCAGACTAGGAACTTTGATAATTCATAAATGTTAGAAAGAGAAGGGCATCAAAGAGAGAAAAAAAAGGACCTCACAGAAGATACATTTTATGAGGAGCTTGAAGTACAATATCATGTAGCATCACACTCCAATCTTCTAAGGACTGACTTATGTGCCTGAAATTTTATAGACCATTAACTTACTAATAAAAAATAATAAATGGTAAAAATAACAAGCATTCCCCTCAATAACTTACAGGGTTATAATTGACCAACAATGTGGAATCACAAATAGAATGAGGCCCATACTTCGGAAATTTTTGAGAGCTTGGAAATATGTAGTCATTTGTTCAGATGTGAGAGTATATGAAATGAACCAGTGAAGACTCCAAAGTTTAATTTAATGATTGTGTGAATTTGAGGAAATGTCAAATCTACTTTCTCTTAAAAAAAAAATGCTAAAGTGTGTTGTTTATGGAGACACTAAGCCATTACAATTAACCCCTTACATATTCATTGGTGCAACAACCTGCAAGGATCATACCGTACATAGCACTTCAGGGAGGCTTCCTCTATTTGGTTACTTTTAGTCCTTTTCTTTTACTATTTGTAGTCCAAGGATAGACAAACAGGGAGAACCTCAAGCCGAGACAAAAGGAACATACATGACTCTCATTACATATAATATTTTATGCTTTTTGTATAACCCTGATAATAAACAACGAAGGACATTCCAACCCACAACAATGAAGAATGTCATTCCTTCACTTTATAAGAGAATAAGCCAGCATGTCCACCATTCTTGATATGACAACCACAGCCAAGCAAGAGATTAAAATAGAAGATAAATGGATGTTAAATAATATATTATGAAGGTATGTGATATTTGATATTGACAACAAACTTACTCTTTAAAAAGAACCTAGTAAGCACAAACAAAATATAGAATTGTGGAGACAAAAAAATATCTCGGAAACTAATGTTGATGAAAGTTGCAAATTACTGGAGTTGTTGAAATGTGCAAATTAGCATTAATAACATGCAACATATATAATTACCAATTATCTAAAATCAATAAACCAACATAGATCCATCTTAACTCTGAATCTATTAAGCAATAAGAGGGAACAAAAAAATAATTGTGATGCAAATCTCTTGATACTTGAAATATCCAAAGTTAAAATGGATCACGTTGTTGTGCTTCTCACCTTTGATATTTTGGGTTGATTAAAAACAACTTTTGAAATGATGACACATATCTCAAATTCCTGTTTCAATATCTAATATGATTTTGTTTTTAGTGTTAATTTTATATTATAGCTCATGCTAAATTTATTTTACTATATTTTAAATTTTGTTAACATATTATATTGCGAAAACATATGTTGACATCAGTGTAATAGACAGAAATATAGGAAGGGTGTTAGACTCTCTTTAATACTAGGTTGTAGAATGCACTTTTCTTATCTCACTACGATAATGTGGAGGGCAATAATACTATGCACACCATCCAATTCCTAAACCAATAGGGCATAAACTAAAATATTTGTGTACATTATTGAAATTTAAGAACATATAAAAGGCAATGGCCTAATGTCTATGCATATAAATGCTAGCTTAAAATATGTACTTTGTCAAGCATAGAAGAAAAGTCATTGTCATGCTCAATGGTGAAGAAAATAAGTTTGAATAACCATTTTTGTATTAGAAATTTAGATGGGATAGGCATAGATTATGGGTGATCTAGTCTTCAAATAGGATAGCTTTGTTATGGTAGCTTATAATATGCAGTATGCACTATTTCTAGCCTAGAAGAAAGTCATTATCATGCTCAATAGTGAAGAAACTAAGTTTGAACACCCAATTTGTGTTAGATGGGTTAGGTGTATATTAAGGGTGCTTCTAGTCTTGGAACAAGATATCTTAAGTTAGAATTACTGGTCGGTTGATCCTGCCTACCTACCCAACTATCCCTTTGTAGCAAATATTTTACATGGTTTTTGGATAAGTTTGTTGGCAAGTATGTGATTGCTAGCCTCTTGTCTGGAGATAACCATGGAATTTTAATTAGCATTTCATGTATCTATTTACCTATTTATAGACATTAAGAAAACAAAATGAAGGTATCTTGCAAGTATTGCTAAGGATACTAAGCTAGGTTTGGGGTAACATTCCCTTAAAGTACAAAAAAGAATGTAAGAGATTGCTTGACCATCATATCCCATACGCAGTGCCTTAACTAAGTAGCTACTTAGGTTGGAGTACCATGGAGGGATGACAATGCATCTGAAAAAGAAAACAAGGAAAAATTAAACAAACAAAAAAAACTCAACAAAGAATCATAAGTAATAATAATACCATAATTTTTTTTAATTAAATAAGCAAGAAAATAAGGGTTAGAAAATCATTTGGGGGACTCTTCTCTGATGGTCAAATAGATGGAAAATGAGCTTCAGACTCTCAAAAAAAACCTCTAGGAACTTTCACAAAAGATAAAATATATTTATTCTACTTTCTTGCAAGTTCATTATGCCCATGTTTATAGACAATTTAATGAGATGGAAAACTCATTGTCAAATGAAGGATTGGACCTTCCTACTGGAAATTGTCAGACTCTTTCAAATGAAGATGGAAACCTCTTCCATAATACCTGAGGGACCTACTAGCAATTTTATTATATTTTAGATAAAATCTATCCTTTCCTAGGAATGAAAGATGATTATTTGTTATGTATGGAATTCTACGTTTGTTTTTAATGGTTGTATTGTCAACGATGTATTTGAAGATATTCAGAGTTGTCTCTTGGTTTTTTGTTGTCAGTTATAGTTTGAATTTGTATGAAGCTTCCTCACACATTTTTTCTTAAGAGATTGATAGCCAATATTATGCTTCAAGAACCTCTGAAATGTACTTTGATTTCTTCTTGAATAAAATATGTGTTTTTCCTGAGGAAAAAGGGTTAAAATGCATAACTTTATAGAAATTCACAAGTAAAACATCAAGAAAATGGGACTGGATTTTTTTTTGAAAATGATGCCAACATGATATTAACATTTTTCCCAAAAATTTGCAAAAAAATGACAGATTCTATTTTTTTTTAAAACTCGAAGATATTTCAGCAAGCCAATTTCAAGCAATTTCTCAGCCAATTTCTTAGCCAAAAATTGGTTCGTCAATCAATTGGAAATACTTGTGTCATTTGCGAAAACCCTAAATCAAAGACCAAACATGCAAAAAATCTACATTTAATAGCTAATGCTTGTGAAAAATAAGGATACCTTACATTTGACTATATGTTCAGATGATAGAAAGTATATAGGTCAACACATTTATTGTAGTTACATATAAGTAAGCAAATACAGGACAAATTTACCTAATGTAACACAAAGAAATCATTTATCTCATAGAGAGACTTATTGGATAAGGAATCCACTAGTTTTCTATCTTGGAGGACCATGGGCGTCAACTGACCTCAAAGGCATCTAACAGTAAACAAACATACATTGTTTGCATTTACTCAACTAATTCTAGGGAGTAGCCTATTCAATTTAAACTTGGAGACTCATGAATCTATCTAGAAATATGGGAAACAACCTTACAGGAAGCCATTTATCGATTACAAGCCCAAGCAGACTTATTTTAAGATTCAATCACAATACTCCACTGACTAACTTAACTGAAAATGAACCCTTCAAGATCACTAGAAAAGAACCCACTCTTCAGTCTTGCGTATTTGGATAGTTGGTTCTTCATGATAGTCTAGCAATTAAGGATTGACTCAATCATATTACTATTGGGAATTGTATGCTTTGTCATAATGCAACAATACTTACACATGTTATGCAATATTGCATGGTTGCTAAGGATTTTTAAGGTTGGATTATTGCAACGTAAATCAATATTTTAGTTGCCCCTATTCTTTGGAAAGGGGTAATTTTGGGGGAATTATGCATGATCCAAAAAACAAAGAAAAAAGAGGGTGTATGATGTCATCAAACTAACAACCACCTCTTTATTATGGGATTGTATTGGGAAATATTTCATGAGTCAATTGATCAAATCCATTTGGGAGACCAGATATCATATTTGGCCGTGAAACTCTCTGCTAGGATAGTCATTTTAGGAAAAGATGGATATTGTCTCAAGGTTAGAGAAAACTGAACATGCTTCCCCTACACACTCGCGTAAGGAGGGTGTGCCTATGGAACCCTCCTTTGTCTTAACGGTGTATCATTCTTCATTTACATTAATGGTTTTTTTAGTAATAAAATAGTTGATATTTTTTCAAATTAAAGTGATAAATTTAAAAATAAGATGAATATCAATATTTTTATGCTTTTTGCTCGGATTCAAAACAATTTTGCATTAAGGAGTGATTTTTGTAGTGCATGTCCATTTATAGGGAATTTTACATCTATTTCTATCGCATTTGTATTGTTTGAGGCCAGACTCTATATTGTAAGTAGTTGAAGGTGGACTCGCTGAACCCTAAGGATTCTCACTTTAACATGAAGGGAAAAATCCTTTGTATTTCGCAATTCTCTTCAGCAGTGATGAGGAGGAGTCTCCACTATCCACTAGGCTTGTGTAATGCACTCAGTAGGAAAAGACTAAGGGACAATGCTTCAGGATTACCCAATGTGCTTCTAGAAGAGGTTTCCTTGAGGATGGCGCAGTGTGTAGTTGTAATAGGTAAGGGAAACATACTTGCTAAATAAGAATGTGCAATGCACTCATCAAGTAGCTGGGAGTTTAGGTATACAAACTGTGAAGACAAGGGAAAGTCCAAAAATGGCGAAGTGTTGGATCTATGGAATAAGAGAGAACACATGATATAAAAAAGTTCCAAAATAGATTCACAGACACATGAATACCAACAAACAAAAACCAAGAGAATGCATAGTACTCAAGATCCACATTCATACCTTCAAATGACAACAAGGTGACACTTATTTCTAAGTGTGAAAGTTAAAACATAACATTGAGACATTGAGAATACAAGTTACGACACAAATGCCGTTTGCAACTAGAAAAGGCGTTAAGTTATACGAGAGTGCCTATTGCATATTCTTATGATTTATAAGATTAGCTAATGTAGAAGAGAGCACTAGAGCTACCTCTAGTGGTGTGCAAAAGTGTGACACTTGCAGGATTTAAAATAATCAAAAGTGGCACTTGCAACAGTAAGAATAAGTGAAAACAGTACTTGCAAAAGCTAAAGAAAGTGAAAGCGATACATGCGAAAGCTAAAAAAAGAAAAAGTGACACTTGCGAAAGTGAAATCAAGAAAAAATGAAAGCCATGAAAGTGAAAACAACACTTATGAAAGCAAAAGTGCACAAAAGTGATAGTTGACAAATCTCACTTGAATGATAGTACATATGCAATTGCGAGTGACAAAATGCTCCTTATGCTTCAAAGAGCATAGAGCTCGAATGATAAACAAAACAATGAAGAGAGATCTAAGTTAGACTCTTCATACAATGACAATAGGTAGGAATGAGGTGGATTCCCTGAGAAGTGTCACAATACTGACTTAGAGAATTTCATTCTCACTATCAACTGGAATTGAGCATTGACTATCAGCAAAGGTTGCACAGACACTGTCTTTGTGAACTGTGCAATCAATACGACCTAGGGTTGCGTAGTCACCATCATCAAGAGTGCAAAGTTACTTCCACAAAGCACTACATAGTTACTATATCTAGGAACTACACAAGCACTATCTCCAAATACTACGCAAGCACTATCTTCAATGGTTTCACAATGCATGGATTCACAGGTATACATTGATTGTTGAGCTTGCTAGGAAAAGGTGTGATTGTGAATGCATAAAAAGGATAAGAATGTGTAATAAAGTGGCCTCAAAACTTAACAAATCATCATCTTACCATGAAGTGAATCTAACCAACATGGAACAACAAATCGTAAGATCACAAGGAGGCTCTAAAAGTCAAGCATAGGAAAAATTTTGGAGGGTGTTGTCGCAACGAAAAAATTTGGTGACATATTGGAAGAATTTCATCTTTTTTTGGTAGGTTTATCTTTATGCATAAATTTTAGTTTTTCATGAAATATTTATTCATGATGTGGATCAAATTAGCTTCCCCATTTATCTTAGTTATTATTAGTCTCTCTTATTCCCATTCTCAACTAAGAACATTTACAAGGCTTACCATATCTCAATTGTTTTGATCCAAGAGTAGGATAGTATATATTTGCAAGTTCAAGTGGATTAGAGTTTTAGTTCCATCTCTGGTGTTTCTCTTCTACCAGTAGGCCTGTTTAATACCCTAGTAGAGTCACTACAGGAGAAGAAGCATTGCTTCACTGCCACACCCCGATGAAGTTGCTTGCTTCACCTCCTTGCACAGGAACCCTTTCTCTTCTTTCACCCCTTACATTATTTTCAATATTATCATTGGAATTTTATCAGCACTTATATCACCAGGGTGGAAGAGGGATCCCGACTTATGGAGAGAAAAATAGGTTATTCCTTTAGAGACTATTATATACATTCGAAATTAATATGCTCACTTTTAATTTTCTCCTTTCTCTTCTCTACTCAAGTGGATCGGAAAGAAAAACACCATTCAATTACCATACCATTTCAAGGAATGAAAGATCTTAAAAGAGATACGTGCATCATGGTTCTACTTATAACTTTCTGTTTAGATGCATCATATTTTCTGTTTGAACATAATTAACTTTAAACATATTAGACCCAAGTGAAGAGGAGGGACCAAAAGTTAACCAAGTATTAATATGTGTCACAAATCCCTTTCAAAAGTTTTCCACGTTATCTTTTCAAGCCAAATAAGATAAATTTTCATGCATCGTGTTAACACCAGAAAATTGTACACATGTTTGCACAGTCTAGAAGACGCTAACATATGTCCAACAGAATGCACAAGTGAAGTTTTTATAGCTGAAGACATCATGAAGTTTAAAAATTTCAATTTCTCCTAAGGTCCAAAGTTTATAAGGTTAAAAAATTTAGGATGCCACAACTATTTCTTTGATAGCCGTGCACGCTGGAATATCCTGTAGAATTTTGTAGAATTTTTCTACAAATTAGTTAGCTTTGATACCATGTAGAATTTTGTAGAATTTTTCTACAAATAAGCTAGCTCTGATACCATGTAGAACTTTTTCTACAAATCAGCTAGCTCCGATACCATGTAGAAATTTCCCACTTGTAGATCACTTGGTAGTGCAATGTACTAAAGCAAAACACTTGATCTACTTCTACAAACAATTTAGCGGAAGCTTAATCAACCATGAGCAACATCAACAAGAACACATATAACTGATAAGAAGGAATCAATCACACATAATACAGAAGAATTTACCCAGGGAAAGCCTCAGCCTAAAACCCCAACTCTATATTATTATACAAGTGGAAATATATCTCGATTACACAAAACCTTAGCTTGAGAGCTGTCCAGCTCTCAGTACAATCCCTCTGCTGCTCATAGACAGTCAAAGGCTTCTCACAAACCTTCTCTTCTACCCTCCAAGCCTCCTATTTCTATGAATAGTTTTTCCTGGGTCCTCCAGTTGCAACCTGTGTGATTCTCACCTCACACACAACACTGACCTCTGAAATAATTGCACAAACCTGAAGGAGATAAATCCTCATCATGGATGAGCTTCCTTTATAGGAAAAATATTCATCCAACTAATAGTACACTGTCCCTTCTCTAATCCCAATTGGGTCTTTGTCTGAACTTACATGCATGAGTTATTTAAGCTATAATATTCAGTTATCTGAAAATACCAATTGTTACATGCATGCAAGCATTAGAACTCTGAATCTCATTAATTTAACAAATTGTTAAATTAATCTAACTGGACTTGACTTAGTTAACTGAGCCAACTAATTACAACTCATCCTTATCTCTTTAACTGATGGATAAATTCATCAATTAATAGATAAACTATTGCATGTCCTCACATAGACTTCAAGTTTGTGTTTCCTTAACTAATTAACTCATGGAGATTAATTTATTAATATTTTAAACTGTTGTTAAGACCAAATTTGTTTTTACGTCCTATAGTTAGACCAGGGACTGCTAAAAATAGGAAGGGACCCAAAAATGCTATTTTTAGAACTTTCTATTTTTAGAAATTTCACCTCTCACCCAATGTGGCCAATGACCTCATTAGCCAAACTCCTATTTTTAGACATGCTATTTTTAGCAGGTCTATTTTTAGCACATTCTAAATTTAACATTTCTTGTTGCACATTTTTCAACACTTCCTCTCAACAAGAAAGGCTTTCTCTTGAACCCGATCCTGTAACTCTGGAATGTTCTGCATGCAACACATCTACTCGGTCCACTTGCTCCAACAACACTTGGAACAAAAACACTCCCAACTGACCACTCTGTTGGGCTAGGAACATACTCTGATGTTGAAGCTCTACTTTTTGCTGATAAGTGCTCCCTCTCTGACATCTGCGCTACTGCAACATCTCCATGTATCTCACACCATTGCACACCTCTCTGTGCCACCTAGCACTGTGCAAAACACTTGTGCCTTTCGCATTGTTGTAGCCTGCTAGCTATGCGTTGTCCTGGGATTACCTACATTGTCGCTCTCTTTGCTGCTCCATCTGCATTTGTCTCTACCCAATCAATTTGATGCAGGTTACCCTACAAATTCCCACAGTCATACTCTATTGCAGATCAAAAATGCAATTTTTTTTTCTTGTTGAGAAAATCCCCTTTCTGCTTGCAAATTCAAATCCTTTAGAAAACTTCTTTGTTACAAAACAACAATGGTTACACACATCATCCCAAAACTTATACATAAATTTCATTCAAACTCACAAACTTCATCCAATAAACATCATTACTTATTTCCATTACATAGGACTTTTATTTCTAGAATTTTAAAATCCCAATTGTGATAAAAAAAATGTGCGCACTGGCAAACTCGCACTTGATATAGCACCAAACCAACATTAACATCATACAATCAAGTACCACGTTGTTCCAATTCAAATATATATCAAGCTAAATTGATTCAATATCAATGAGATGATATGTGCTTTCAAAAAAAAGGTCGCCGTTCACAACCATATTTCACCTTGTTTAAAAATGAAAGTCTGACATAATTGAAATCTGCTGCAATTTCTTACCTCCCATGAACGCAACCCATAAGATGCCTTCACTTACTTGCAGTCATTGACTTTTCAAAAGTTGTTCCACATCTCAGCGCAGTTTTACTTCTGCAATTGTACTTCTCGATCACATGATTCTCAGTGCCTGCACCTCTGTAATTGTTTTCACGAAACACAATTTCTCCAGTGCTTATAAAAATCAAATCATTCTGCACTTGCATTATAAAACGGAAATCAACTCACAATTTTACCATAACACTCTATGTGGTTTAACTCGATTCATTTGCTATAATTAAGACTGGAATCGATCTCCATCGATTTGAATTCATAGCACAAACTTAATAGGTGAAGCGATCTCAGCAAACAACATTTTGCAAATCGATGCCAATGTTAGAACCCATCTTCATTTGCACTATACTTGTATTCACTGTGCGTCCCAATTATACTGATTACATCCAATTCCTGCTGTATCCGGCAATCAAACATTTGACTGGATTAAAAAACCCATGACTCGAATTAATTAACAAGTCAATTTTATGGAATTCAGTTCAAAACGTTTGTCGTTTTCACATTGAATTGGCTCCTGCAAACACTGTCTCTTAATTTCCCATGCTGCTCCTACAAACAGTCTTTCCAGATATTGATTTCACACATTGAGTATGTTAAGAAATCACATTGAGATTGTTTGCCATTTTGTTTATTGAAACGACTGAAAGGTTATCGATTCTCATGTACACAAATCGATTTCAGAAGCGCTCTTCCTCCATCTTGAAACAGAATCAGAACTCTCTGTTTCCGCAGTGATAAATTAATATAGTTGCAACGAATTAACATTGTTAATTCCACCAATTTCTATGCTCAATTTAGTTAGACACGGGTTTATATCTTATGGATTTACCACATTAATCTAATAACAATTTCTGCAATCGATTCAGTATCGATTCTACAGGCTTTTGACATTGTTTCAATTTATACCAAATCAAACCCAAAGGACGATGCCGCATTCACTAGATTCAACACCAAAATCACAACACAATACATTGAAAATTGACCATTCACACAGAATTTAATGCTCGATTCAATGTTTTCTGTCTTCAATAGTTTTGCAATGGACTCATAAACAACGATTTCACAACCAAACTATATAAAATGGGCATTCTTCATTTAAACTCAATTGCAGAAGATATATTCCACTCCAGAAATTGAACTACACAATTTTGAAACCACTTTTTACATTAACAATTAAAACACTTACAGATTTTGCCTTTGCTGGATATGCAGCAGTAATGGCCTTATAATTGCCAGAGCCTTACAAGCTTTGGCTGTCCAAGCTTTTCTTTCTCCTCTCTATTCTATCCTCACTCTCTCCAATTATATAATGAAAACACAATTGATACAAATACATGGTTTCATGAATCAATTCTAATTCTGAACCAGAAATCTCTCAACCTCTCCTAAAAAATCTCTTCAATCCCACTCTTTTCTAAGCTAACACTAAATAAAGCTTTTAAAATCTCTCATATTCTATTCTAGCCAAATAAATCCAACTATTTGGCCTGATCTCCATACAAGGAGGATCACTCAGCTACCTATACCCTTTCCTCAATAAATAAACATTCTCACATATTTAAACAAATAATTTAATTAAACTATTTTCTTTCAACCCCTTGCTAGTCACAACATGTGACCATACTATCACATTGCTGACTAGCCTGAATGTTCCTGCATCAGACTCTCAAAGTTGAAAGTTTCCATGACCTCCTAGTCATGTGTTTCTTCTGTTGTCCATCCAGTATCCCAAACTTTACTTTGTAACTGGTCATCACTTTCATTATGCTGCTGATTCAATTCTTCTGCCACTGTCACTTCTGTTCTTCCAAATTCCCAAATCTTAATTTGTTGTTGTTCTCTATTCTTGCTGATACAAATTCCTGTGGTCAATTTCTCCTTCTTGCTGTCCATGTTCTCATATAATTTCATCTTCCACAATTTCTCAATTTCCTTCTTACCATTTGTCTTTAACTGAACTCCGCTGACATCTGTCTGTTGTACATTCTCCTTTTCCATACTTTTCTTTTTCATTTGTTTATCTTTAGCTCCTTTAATCATGACAATTTCCCTGTCAATACCATCATTCTCAAAATCATTAAATACATGTTCAAAATATCTTTCTGTTTCAGTCATTTCTTCTAGTAATCTCAGTTCTTCATCAACATGCATAAGCACATTGTCCAATTGTTGTTCCTCAGCTGTCAAACCTGAAAAACATACACAACATGTCAGTTTCAAAAATGCAAGGCTCTTTGTTCGAAGCCTCAATGATCAGCTCCTCATGCTCCTCTGAACTATTCTGATAGTTCACTAAATTATTGAGAAATTCTTCCTCAATGTCTCTGATTTCTTTCTCATCAAAGAAAACTTGTGGAATTGCAATTTCTTGACTATACTTGGCAACTTCATCATAAGTCTGTAGAATACCTTCCTATTCTACACAACTTCTTCCAATACTCAGTTTGTCCAAATAAGACAATAATGCCTCTTTCTCTTCTCTGAGAAGACTTTGATCTTTCAAAGATTTCCTTGGCTTACCTTCTTCATCTAAGTTCTCGGTGTCAGCTTTCCTTCTCTTCACTTCATAAATCTGTATTGCATTTGTTTCCTTTCCTGTTTCCATTTCCCATTTGTTTTCTTTCCATGCTAAAATTCCTTCAAATATAATCCAATAAGTTTCTACTAAAAGAAGACAGTCATTCAACCATACATTTTAATTTTCTCCACCAATTGAAGTCTTGGAAGTCCTTATGCATCTCATTTCTTGCTTGTCTTGCCTCGGCTCCTTTCACTTTTTCATACACAGGTTCAAATTCTTTAGGCTGCATACCTGCAATTTTACATTCACAAAAATAATTAATCCCAAAAACATAAGATCCTCTTTTCTATGCATATGATGTCAACACATTCCTCTCATTCTGATCTGCATAAATTAGTTCTTCTCTACTGTCATCACTGTCTTCGTCCCCAAGGAGAGATCCTTTCTCTGGTTCACAGATGTATCCTATTTCTTCATTCTCAGTTGTTCGAAGTAATAATTTCTTAGCAAACAATTCTCTGACAGGCCATTTAACTCTTCTTCCCACATAAAATCCTCGTTTCCATTTTTCTCTAATTGCTTTCAACACCAGCTTCTCCAAATGACTGAGTTCTGCCTTCATCTCATCCAACTCTATGTCCCTTTCTTCTTTACTCATTCCTTTGAGTCCAACTGCTTCAGCACTCGTTTCCCTATGTCTGTGACTTTCCTTTGTACCCCTGTCATGACCGTCAATAGTCAATTCCTTTGCTTCCTCTGGTGAACTTTCCTTGTTCACTAGTGAGCTGCAACTAACTTTTTCCATTTCGCCTGTAACAAGTCTCCTTCATGTCTCACCAAACTTTCCTGAGTTTAGCTTTTTGGCACCTATTGGTTCTTTCCTCGAACCTTTCACTGATTAGCAATTCTACCCAGCACTCCTCTTGCTGGAACTGTTATCTCCTGTCCACAATCACAGTTGTGGAGCTGCCTCATCAACTTCTACCCAACCTCAGTTGGAAGTTGTCCTCATCTCCTCTTGAATTCTCCTTGCTTTAGGCTCTGCATCTTCAATTGCTCACTACCTTCTTCATTCAGTAAATTTGTTTATTGCCGGGTATTGTCACATTTACACATCTGGAAGTTCTTCTTGCTCTATCTTCTTTACATAGCTCATATGTTATGATGCTAGTACAACTCATTCCACCTTTCAGCAAATCAACTGCTTTCCATTGACCTGCACAATCTTTTCACATCAAAGTATCTTTCAAATACTATCAATTCTTGCTGATAACTTGCTTGTAAGCAAATGTTGTTTTGCCTACCCAATCTCTGCGCTTTCAATCATCAATATCATTGCCTTCAACAATATTTAAACAATCTTCAATCAAATCAGTCATGTAATCAACTTAAAAATTCTTACCAGACCTTCTCGGACATTCTCTGCTTCTACATTCTAATCCTTATCTTCATCAAACACATTTCCTGGCAATTATACATCTGCTAAATTTAAAATTCACTTTCCCAAAACAATCCTTTCAGAGCGTTAAGCTAGCTTTGATAGCAAAATTTGATGCAGGTTACCCTGCAAATTCCCAGAATCATACTCTATTGCAGATCAAAAATGCAATTCTTGTTTCTTGTTGAGAAAATCCCCTTTCTGTTTGCAAATTCAAATCCTTTTGAAAACTTCTTTGTTACAAAACAACAATGGTTATACACATCATCCCAAAACTTATACATAACTTTCTTTCAAAATCACAAACTTCTTCTAATAAACATAATTACTTATTTCCATTACATAGGACTTTTATTTCTGGAATTTTAAAATCCCAATTATGATAAAAAAATGTGCACACTGGCAAACTCGCCCTCGATATAGCACCAAACCAACATTAACATCATACAATCAAGTACCATGTTGTTCCAATTCAAATATATATCAAGCTAAATTGATTCAATATCAATGAGATGATATGTGCTTTCAAAAAAAAGGTCGGTGTTCACAACCATATTTCACCTTATTTAAAAACGAAAGTCTGACATAATTGAAATCTGCCGCAATTTCTTACCTCCCATGAACGCAACCCATAAGATGCCTTCACTTACTTTCAGTCATCGACTTTTCAAAAGCTGTTCCACATCTCAGCGCAGTTTTACTTCTGCAATTGTACTTATCGATCACATGATTCTCAGTGCCTGCACCTCTGTAATTGTTTTCATGAAACACAATATCTCCAACACTTATAAAAATCAAATCGTTCTGCACTTGCATTATAAAACGAAAATCAACTCACAATTTTACCATAACACTCTGTGCGGTTTAACTCATTTCATTTTCTATAATTAAGACTGGAATCGATCTCCATCGATTTGAATTCATAGCACAAACTTGATAGGTGAAGCGATCTCAACAAACAACGTTTTGCAAATCGATGCCAATGTTAGAACCCATCTTCATTTGCACTATACTTTTATTCACTGTGCATCCCAATTATACTGATTACATCCAATTTATGCTGTATCCGGCAATCAAACATTCTACTGGATTAAAAAACCCATGACTCGACTTAATTAACAAGTCAATTTTATGGAATTCAGTTCAAAACTTCTGTTGTTTTCACATTGAATCGGCTCCTGCAAACACTGTCTCTTAATTCCCCATGCCGCTCCTGCAAACAGGCTTTCCAGATATCGATTTCACACATTGAGTATGTTAAGAAATCACATTGAGATTTCTTGCCATTTTGTTTATTGAAACGACTGAAAGGTTATCGATTCTCATGTACACAAATCTATTTTAGAAGCGCTCTTCCTCCATCTTGAAACAGAATCAGAACTCGCTGTTTCCGCAGTGATAAATTAATATAGTTGCAAAGAATTAACATTGTTAATTCCACCAATTTCTATGCTCAATTTAGTTATACACAGGTTTATATCTTATGGATTTACCACATTAATCTAATAACAATTTCTGCAATCGATTCAGTATCGATTCTACAGGCTTTTGACACTGTTTCAATTTATACCAAATCAAACCCAAAGGACGATGCCGCATTCACTGGATTCAACACCAAAATCACAACCCAATACATTGAAAATTGACCATTCACATAGAATTTAATGCTCGATTCAATGTCTTCTATCTTCAATAGTTTTACAATGGACTCATAAACAACGATTTCACAACCAAATTATATAAAATGGGCATTCTTCATTTAAACTCAATTGCAGAAGATATATTCCACTCTAGAAATCGAACTACACAATTCTGAAACCACTTTTTACATTAACAATGAAAACACTTACAGATTTTGCCTTTGCTGGATATGCAGAAGTAATGGCCTTACAATTGATAGAGCCTTACAAGATTTGGCTATCCAAGCTTTTCTTTCTCCTCTCTATTCTATCCTCACTCTCTCCAATTATATAATGAAAACACAATTGATACAAATACATGGTTTCATGAATCAATTCTGATTCTGAACCAAAAATCTCTCAACCTCTCCTAAAAAATCTCTTCAATCCCACTCTTTTCTAAACTAACACTAAATAAAGCTTTTAAAATCTCTCATATTCTATTCTAGCCAAATAAATCCAACTATTTGGCCTGATCTCCATACAAGGAGGATCACTCAGCTACCTATACCCTTTCCTCAATAAATAAACATTCTCACATATTTAAACAAATAATTTAATTAAACTATTTTCTTTCAACCCCTTGCTAGTCACAACATGTGACCATACTATCACATTGCTGACTAGCCT
>APFE030738673.1:10940-22482 GCA_000404065.3 Pinus taeda | reverse complement strand
TCAATTTATACAAATATTTTCAGATCTGAAAATTGAAACTTGCATATACCTTCCAAACTTATAATTTAATTTATTCTTTAGATGTTTGTCATTAATCTGTATGTGAGAACCATAGAAAAATGAGCAGGAACAAAAAATAGACAGTCACACCAAGGAACACAAGATGTAAGGTGGAAACCCAATGTGGGTGAAAACCACCTGCTGCAATATGTCACTATCTTCTTTCAATTAGAAACTTCTTCTTATAATGATTTTGTACAGGTGCAGTCTTTTACCAGTACATAGGCTGCAACCTGCAGAGAGCTACAACCCTCTCTCGATTTCCAGCTTCTTCTGCAAGGGAGCTACAACCCCCTTAGCTCTTGTACTAGCTGAAATAGTAGTACGTAGGTGCTGACCTACAGAAGGCTACAACCTTCCCTTTTCTTCTAGGGACCACGTTTCATAAATTTTCAAAATGGATCCAAAAAATCAAGTACATGTGCATCACCCAATCTCCTTTAAACAAATAACTTCTCAGAATGCAGTAAACAGAAAATAACACCAGTAACCAGACACCGATTTAAACCCAGATCTCTGCAGAAACAGGTAAAAGACAACTAAAATATATTTCAAGAAAGGTCTGCAACTTCACCGAAGGAAACCTGCGAATATCCACACTTCTGTCGTGACGAGTCTGCACAACTCCGCACCTGCATTGTCTATTGTTCAGTGCACCTCCATACCTACTCCACAGATTCAACTGCGCACCTCCGCACCTGCTTGTTCTCTAGTTCTGCACACCTTCACACCTGCTTCTTCTCTGGTGCCGCGCACCTCTGCACTGCGCCTTTGCCACTCCTGCGCACCTCTGGATTTAGACAGTTTATCAGTCCTCAACCATACCCCAGACTGTCGAAATCACATATCCGTTCATGCGTCAAAGGGATCTCAACTTTTCAATAGATCTAACTTATAATGCTCTGGTTTCTCCTTGATTCAGATTCAACTATGTCTCACCAACCGATTATCAGAAATTCAGATCTTGCTCTTCTTAAGATTTTCAACACACTTGTGATTAGCCAAATGATCTCCTTTCCTTTTTATAGGGTAGGCCTCACTCAAAACCATGGACCAAAACCATTGAGAAACAATACCACGAACCCAATTCTTGGGTTCAACTCTTTTGGATGCAATACCATGGACCAAAACCATAGGATCAAAAACTATCGGACTAATACCATGAACCAACCATAAGATTTCCCATGTGCATGCACTTTTCTCTGCATGAAAGTGCGTGAACTTTTCTCTGCATGAAAGTGCGTGAAATTTTCTCTGTATGAAAGGAACCTTTCTCTACATGAAAGTGCATGAACTTTTCTCTATATGAAAGGAACTTTTATCTGCATGAAAGTGCGTGAACTTTTCTCTGTATGAAAGGAAATTTTCTCTACATGAAAGTGCGTGAAATTTTCTCTGCATGAAAGTGAATGAACTTTTCTCTGCATGAAAGTCCGTGAACTTTAGGTTCCCACCTTTTGTGCGGGAGACCTGTGAGCATATCCGCACCTTTTCAACGGTTCTCCTACGCAACCTGCCGATGACCACATCTTTTGATCTGTGTACCTATAGAACCAGAAAATAACTTTGCTGCACTATAATTTATCATCTGAGATGAGTGTGTTGCCATCAAGTACAACATATGTATCATAATGCCAACAATCTCCCCCTTTGGACTTCATGGCAACAACAACCAATCACTCTCCCCCTTTGACATCAAGGGCAAAGGGGCAGACTACCATACTTCCCCTGAGTACCTGCTGAAAACTCTGAACGAGCTCCCCCTTTGTATATGCTCTGTGCTGAAATGTTGTCTGAAAAAAGATGTTCTACAAGAAGGAACATGACTCCATACATTATAAGTAACCTTCCTATCATCAAGAATCATACATACATCCATCTCCCATCCAAGTGGGAATACACAAGATAGACAAAACTCATTCATCCCAGGCATAATGGGGAAACCGAAATAGGTCGTTACATGACCTTGATATAAAAAGAAGTATATGACATAGAGACAAGAACAACTATCAGTAGAATCAACCTTCAAACCAACACACGTTGATCTACTCCACTAGAAAACTCTTGAGAAATCAAACCAAGGACTTCTAAGGTAATGCCAACAATGCATCATTAGAAGAATATATGCTTCCCCTGAACATGTGCCAGATGATCTCTGATAGACCCATTCGACCCACATAGACCGGCAAATGTATGTGTATCCACCTGCGTACAACAGACAAGATTCAACAACAATATGATGCATCAACAACCCCTAACTTCTATCTTAGGTATTCAAATGTCTCCTTGGACAATGGTTTGGTGAGTGTGGAGTACCAAGGAAGGTATGTTTTGATGGTCATTTTGGTATCTTTTCATGAAAACTCAAAAGCCTTTTGCATGGGAAACTTAGATAATAATAAGAACTTATAATAAAACACGAGAAATTAATAAGAAGCACTAATAAACGTCGTTTCTATGTGCAGGAGGGTGAAGAAGCGAAAGGTGGCCATCCAAAAAGTAAAGATAAAGACGAGCTAACTGCTGTCCCTGTGACGGGAGACTGGAAGCGAACCAGATCGACACGGATCAACCCAAAACAGGACGCGGAGATATCAGTGCGGAACAGAAGGAGGAAGAAGTAACGCAGCATTAATGATTCTGCGTATCCCTCAGGATCTTAGATCCTGAGGGATCGTTGTTTTTACCTATTTCTGTACCTAGACGTCTCTGTCTTTCCTCTTATAAAAAGGGATAGCATTGTTGGTTACGGGGGATTTTCTGGGAAGTGTGTAATTTCTTTGAAGAAAGGTCTAGACTATGATCTTTATGCTCTGTTGAAGACTTGAGTTTCTGTACTTTTATTGCATGCGTTAATACAGACTTGTTCACTTTTTATCTTTGAGCCTGGATTCATCTTAATCGGTGTACCCCTGGAGGCTAAGGGCCCAGCCCTGGAGGACACTTGCTCTTGTATTATTATGCGTGGTTTCCATGTGGTTTGTCTTAGACGTAATTTGGTAATCTGCTATGTTTTGAGAATATTTCATTACATGCTCTGTTGTCATTAAGTTATTTCGTGTTCTTGAACTTTATATCGATGCTATTTTATTTTATCAATCCTTTAAGTATTGATCAATTCCTACAGGACACTGTTACTTTATTACAGAATTCTTCACGATTGTATTTTACATTATAACAAGTCATCTAGAAAAGTCTGTTTCACATGGTTATTGGACGTGACTATTCTTTATTATGAGATGCAGTCGCATGTGTTTTAACAGAAGCAGATTAAGTATGGTGTGTTTCTAAGATTCTATAGTATTGTTCTATCATATAAGATTGAGAGATTGATGTTTTGATTGGCATGATTAAATAGATTTGTAGCTTAAAGGGCTTGGTTATTGTTTATTTCAATTGTTGTTCTATTCTTGGATTGTTGTTCCATTTACTTGTTGTTCCATTTACTTGCTGTTCCATTTACTTGTTGTTCCATTTATTTGTTGTTCCATTTCCAGATTGCTAATTTGTTATTTCTTGAGGACAGACTTAGGCTGTAGTGGACCCCAGCATCTACTACCTGGTCCCCAGACATCTGATCTACTCCCATCATCTATGAAAGGGATGTGCTATTGCTACCAAGCCCTTGGCTGATGTGTTGTTCCATTTCATTATCATTTCTTTTATCTGTTGTTTCATTTCTAATCATTAAGAACGATCCCAGGCTGTAGCGATCTCAGCATCTGCTATCTGGCTCCCAGGCCTCTAATCTATTCTCATCAGTTATGAAAAGGATGGGTTATTGCTGCCAAACCTTTGGTTGATGTAATACTTGGTGTGATTTGGTCTTTTGAAGTAGTTAAGTTGTAGGTATGCATTACTTTTACCTGCATAGCTTTTGAATAGTTGTACTACAAGCATTACTCTGGCAAATGCTAGCCTCAGACTGAGACACCCTTTGAAATAACCAGATGATCCCGGATTGACATATTAATGTAAGGTAACTAGAGGTGAAAGAGGCCCTTGTTATAGCTCTACATTTTGGCACCGTTGCCGGGGAAGGAGTGTACCCATTTGTCTTTTCCAGGGTAGTGTACGAACCTGCTAGGGGAGAATTGGGTTTTGAAAACGGAAGGTAAGAACCTACGTGCGAAGCATGTAAAAGCATTGCTCCTTTGCCCACTTTCCTGCATATTTTTTGTTATCTGCTTAAAATTTGGTAGTTAAATTGAGTGCATGACTAAGCAGAAAAAGCTAGAGAAAAATCCCAAACCGTTACCAAAACCAGAAAAAGCTAAGGGACCAGTGACCCTTGGTCGATCGACATACATAGACGACATCTATAAGAAAGCTAAATCTCAGCCTTCAGTAGGACATAGGAAAGTTACTTTCAAACAACCTACTAGTTCCCTTCAGGCCTCAGGCTCACCATATGAAGCCTTTGCTGAGGTGCATAGTCAGACTGACGAACAGGACTTTCAAGAAATTGAAAATTCTATTCCAGAATGACTGCAAGAAGGGAACCTAAGTAATCTTTGTGAAGGAGAAGGGGAAAGAGGGGAAATTAGAGAGCCAAGATCTCCTCCTAGGATAACTCAACCATTAAATAGCCCAGACAAGGGGAGCACAGCAAAAATTACTATTGAAGACACCCTATTTCCTCAAACAAAATATCCAGATAGAGGAAGCGCTATTAAAATTGTTCCTGTTAAAAACATTCCTCCTCAACCTAGGAATACCCTCTTAGATCTTCTAGAAGGTTATTGGCATATATTTGATCCAATGGCTCAAAATCCGCCAAACACCCAAACCCCTACATTACAATACCCCATAGTGGATTCCGCAGCAAATGCTCCTATGAAAGCAATTCCCCTTCAACACATTCCTACATTTCACGGACTCACATCAGAGGACCCTGATGCATTCTTATTCGAATTTGATGTGCTATGTAGGGGGTATGATTACACCACTGACCCCCAAAAACTCAAATTGTTCCCCTCCACTTTGAAAGGGGCATCTTTAATATGGTTTATGGGATTAGGTGGTGGAGTTATAAATAACTGGGAACAAATGAAAGAGTCTTTCCTAAAGAAATATCAAGATTATTGTAGGTCTAGAGAACTAAAAGATGAAATATTCCAGATGATAGCTAGACCAAATGAAACATTAGAAGAATACGTGGAACGTTTCCAGTATAATCTGCAAAGATCCCCTTATGCATCGTTGCCTTTATCTGATAATGTGTTGAAAACAACATTAATAAGGGGCATGAAAGAACAGTGGATTGAAACATTAAACATTATGGGGAAAGGAGACATATATCAGGAAAGTTTCACTAACATAATTAATTTATGTATCAGGAGTTTGAGAGGCAGTACACGAATCAAACTAGCAGAACATGATCGATTTGTACGGGAAAACAAAATTTCATCCGAAGGAGTAACACGTGTGGAAATTGGGAATTTATTTGAAATTTTCAAAACTGATATATTAGGAACACCGACTACACAATTGGACGTGTTGCAGGCTAAGCAGAAACAAATGGAAGCAGAACAGAATTTAGCAATCTTCTGCCCTAGGTGCAGGAAGAAGCATAGCGATAAGGAGTGTCCATTAGATATAGTTCATACATGCGCCATTTGTACAAGGGATCACTCTACAGAAAGTTGTCCCTCATTACCTGGACTGAAAGCGGTATATAAGGAAGCAGAAGAAGAACCAGAGGTAGTATATCTACTTAACCAGCGTCGTTAGTGGCAACCACGACAAACAGGTATGTTTCCAGACCCAGCTTCTTCTTTTCAGTATCTGCAGTATAATACTCAACAGTATAATACATGGCAAAGTCAGCTTCAACCCCCATTTCCAAATTGTTCATCACAGTCGTACCCTTCTGCAAACCCGTGGCTAAATCTGACAAGCCAATCTAGTTGCCCAAATCCTCCTTATCCTCCACCATACTGGCAGAACAACCCATATCCACCGCAATGGACTCCCCCCACTTCACAATGTTCAAGCTGGCAGAATAACTGGCAGAGACCAACACAGCAGCCAGTAGGAAACATTCCTTTCCCTCAACCTACACTGCCAGCTTTATAGCAAAACCCCCAATCTAACCTCAGACCTCAACTCCCAGCCCAGCCCAATCCCAATCCAAATAACAGACCGATCCAAGCACTCCAAATTTTAGAAACACCGGAAGAAGGACCAGATCTGAGGGAGTGCAATGATCTGCAGCTAAGATCTGGGCGTATTATTCAGACAGAGGGAAACAAAACAGTTCAGATAGAAGATCAGTTACCTAGAGAATAGTCGTTACAAGAAGAGCATGAAAATAGACAACAAACTTAGATTCAAGCAACTACATCCTCTCCTCCATTCCTAGAACGTTTTGTCATACCTCAATCTATACAGCAACCTAATTTTGACATTCTAGGAGAATTACAAAATTTGTACATAAAAATTCCATTCCTTCAGGCCCTTCAGGATATTCCCATATACGTTAAAACTGTCAAGGAATTGTGCATAAAAATACCAAGAAGGAATGTAATAGATAATCCAAGAGTTCAGGTAGTCGGCACTTTATCTGACCTATTATCATGAAAGGAAACACATATTAAGTATGAAGACCCAGGTAACCCAATAGTAACTGTTCAAATTTATGATAAAACCTTAAACAATGCTTTAGTTGATCTTGGGGCTACAATTAATATATTGACCACTTCTACTTGCCAAAAATTAGGAATTACATCTGCAAAACCCACTTCAACTTTGTTGGAACTGGCTGATCAATCTGTGGTTAGACCAGAAGGCATACTGCATGATGTTATGGTTTCAGTTGATTCCTGGGAATACCCAACTGATTTTCTGATAATAAACCCTAAAACCCGACTAGATGGACATCCATTGATCTTAGGAAGGCCTTGGCTCGCTACCATTGATGCCTATATTGGTTGTCAGCAAGGAAACATGATCATAACTAAGGGGGTAGATATTAAGAACTTAGTACTATATCCCCCAGCGCAGCCAAGCATCACAATAGTCAAAACTAATAGGCACCATGTATCATATCTTACTGACAACATTAGATCTCCATTAACTATACAAGAGGCGCTAGAGTTCAAAATCAAACAAAAGATGATGCCATCAGTAACTTTACTAGTCAAACTGAACCCACATCTCGTACCCAGTGTCATATGATAAAAGCAGCATTTAATAACGAAGTAGAAGAGGAACCTCTGAATGATGTGCATGACCATACAATCCCTGTCACCTCAGTCGCACATAGTAAACCAATAGAAATCGAACCTGGGAAGACCTTAAACATTAATGCCAACCTTACACTGGAACAAGAGACAAAACTCATCCATATTTTAACAAAACATAAAAATGCATTTGCATGGGATTACCCCGATATGAAAGGAATTGATCCTCAATTGTGTACACACCACATCTACATAAAAAATGATGCAAAACCTGTTAGACAACCTCAGAGAAGACTAAACCCTCATCTAAAACAAGTAGTAAAAGCTGAGCTTCAAAAAATTTTATATGTTAACTTTATCTACCCCATCTCTGATAGTAAATGGGTCTCCCCACTTGTGGTGGTACCGAAAAAGAATGACAAGTGGAGAATCTGTGTGGACTATAGAGAACTAAACAAGGCAACACAGAAAGATCACTTTCCTCTCCCATTCATCGATCAAGTATTGGATACTTTGCAGGCAAGAAATTCTTTTCTTTTCTTGATGGCTTCAGTGGGTATAACCAAATACAGATTGCCCCTGAAGATCAGGATAAAACTACTTTTACTTGTCCTTGGGGAACGTTTGCTTACAAATTTTTACCTTTTGGTTTATGTAATGCCCTTGCCACATTCCAAACGGCTATTCTTAGCATATTTGCAGATCTAATAAATGAAGGATTGGAAGTATATATGGATGATTTCACTCCATACGGAGAGGAGTTTGATCCAGCATTGGAAACACTAGAAAAAGTCCTACAACGTTGTATAGCTACCAGACTTTGTCTAAGCCACAAAAAATGATAATGATGATGACAGAATGACTTATTCTAGGACACTATATTTCAGCAGCTGGCATTCAGGTAGACCCAGCCAAAATCCAAATACTTTTTCTTATTCCTACTCCTACTACTCAAAAAGAGGTACGTAGCTTTCTTGGATTCTCTGGTTATTACAGAAGAATTATAGAACATTATTCACGTATTGTTGCACCATTGTATGCACTATCTGGTAATATTGATTTCCTTTAGACAGAAAAATGCAAACGTGCTTTCAATGACCTGAAAAAGCTTGTATCTACAGCCCCAGTCCTTCGAGGACCAAATTGGGATTTGCCATTCCAGATATCATCCGATGCCTCAAATACGGCCATTGGAGCGGTCCTTGGTTAGGAGGAGGATAAAAAACCATACGCCATTTATTACATTAGCAAAAATCTATCCCCTGCTGAATTAAATTATACTATAACTGAAAAGGAATTCTTAGCTTTTATACATGCTATCAATAAATTTAGACATTACATCACTGGATATCTCGTTATCTTTTACACGCATCATTCTGCTATAAAGTATTTAGCAAATAAACCTATCACAAACGGCAGAATAACCAGATGGCTGATTTTATTGCAGGAGTTCGACATTACAATCAAGGATCGACCTGGCAAATAAAACCCGGTAGCTGATTTCCTCTCAAGAATGCCAAAACCAGTCGATGCAGCAACAGTTGAAGATCAGTTTCCAGATGAGCATCTCTTTGCTATTGTTGTTCAAACACCTTGGTATGCTGATGTCGCCAATTACCGAGCAGTAGGTAAGTTACCAAAACATCTAACCCCTAATGAGCGAAAATAGATTGTCCAGCAAAGTACCAGATTTTCCTGGATTGGAGGTTATTTGTTTCACACAGGGGCAGACATGAAAATCAGGCGGTGCGTTTGACAAGATGAAATATTTGATATATTGAAAGCATGCCATGACCAACCATGTGGAGGACATTTTGTTGATCGCAGAACTGCACATAAAGTGTTACATACAGGATATTATTGGCCCACAATTTTTAAAGATGCAAAGAAATTTGTCCAAGCATGTGACAGTTGCCAGAGGGCGGGACGCCCTAGTCACTCAGATGAGATGCCCTTGAAACCACAGTTAGTTATTGAACCATTTGAGCAATGGGCCCTTGATTTCATGGGGCCAATCAACCTACCATCAAACCAGAAAACATACATTCTAGTGGCAACAGAATATGTCACCAAGTGGGTTGAAGCAGAAGCCTTGCCTAGAGCTACAAAAGAATCTGTTATACAGTTCCTGCTCCATCTATTTGTGCGCTATGGCCTCCCTAGAGTGATAATCACAGATGGAGGGCCACAGTTTGCTGGAAACAAAATAGTGGCAACACTCAACAATTATCATGTTCAGCACAAAATGACCGCCCCATATCACCCACAGGCAAATGGGCAAGTAGAAAGCAGCAACAAGATAATAGAAACAATTCTAACCAAAACAGTTGCATCACATAGACGCGATTGGGCTACTAGATTACCAAAAGCACTATGGGCTTATAGAACAACATGGAGAAGCACCACTGGCCACTCACCTTACCAACTTATGTTTGGAAAACAACCTATTTTTCCTATAGAATTTGAAATCCAAACATTACGGACAGCACAAGAAGTGGGGTTAGACTTAACCAAGGCACAAACTCATCGATTGCAACAGATTAATGAGCTGGATGAAATTAGACTTTCTGCACTTCAACATACTGCCTTGATACAGCAGCAAAGAGCTAAGTGGCATGATGCTCTCATCAAGAACAGAGTCTTCCATGAAGGAGACTGGGCTCTTTTATATGACTCTAGATTTCAGGACTTCCCCGGGAAACTCGAGACTCGTTGGTTGGTACCATATGAAATTCAGAAAGTACATGACAATGGTACCCTCACATTGATTACCATTGATGGTTCTGGGTATACCTTTAAGGCAAACGACCATCGAGTCCGTCTCTATCGCAAACCACTTACCTGGGAGTCCTTCTGCCAACAATTACGCGAAGATTCAGATATGGAGATCTTACGGGAGGAAGACAAGTCTCCTCCACCAGTAACTCACTAAGAAGTTTATTATTCCTTACAATTTGTATATAATTGTTATAATTATTTTGTACATATTGTTACAGCATGTTTTGATTTTTGCTGTTCCTTTTCCAAAAGGAACAACACTTTTGATTTTTGTTGTTCCTTTTCCAAAAGGAATAGCACTTGTGATTTTTGTTGTTCCTTTTCCAAAAGGAACAACACTTGTGATTTTTGTTGTTCCTTTTCCAAAAGGAACAACAATTGTGATTTTTGCTATTCCTTTTCCAAAAGGAACAACACTTGTGATTTTTGTTGTTCCTTTTCCAAAAGGAACAGCGCTTGTGATTTTTGTTGTTCCTTTTCCAAAAGGAACAACACTTGTGAATTTTGTTGTTCCTTTCTCAAAAAGAACATTTGTGTGTTTTTGTTGTTTCCGCAAGGAAAAACACTGTTTGATTTCTATCGGTCTTTTTCCAAAGGAACGACACTTGTTTGATTTTACTGAATGACACCAGTGATTCCCACTGCTCCTTTCTCCAAATGAGCAACCATTGTTGTGCCCTTCCCTGAAAAAAGCACTCCTCATAAGATTTGAAATAGTTTGTTCCTTCTCAAGGATGCGGAATGCTGATGATCTTTCGAGCCTTTTTGAATACAGCTATACGATGAACACAAAATCACAGTATACAGGAATCGGTAAATCACAAATCACTATCCTTATAAGTAACTGCCCTGAATTGGTAAAATCACGTAAGGAAAAGATATGCTTATTTATCACCTTTTGTTGCCATTGTTCCACTAACTCTGTTTTGATTGGCTATCACTATCATGCTGATTCTTTTATCTATTTTTATCATTTCATCAATAAGATCAAAGAGTCTATACCTTCCTATTGGGATTTTAAGACTTCTTCCACCATTCCTACTCTTAAGGAGTGTTGAACCACCCTTTGTGTATAAACAAGAAAGGTTCTCTATTAAAATCAAGAAAAAAAAACAAATAAGCAAAGCAGTTTTGTCAAAATTGCAGGATAAGGAGTCTCATTACGAGCTGGCCTACCATGATCATCAGGATGGAAGTGAAGTGGCATTCCCATTAGGGACACTACACCCGGGATATGGTCTAGGAGGTATATCAAAATAAATAAATAACCCTTGGAACAGGAGGCCTCACCATGAGCCGGCCTGCCCACTATTCGCTCCTTCCTCGTGAATGGCACTATGACTAACTGGTTACCAAGCCTGCGTAGTGGCCTACAGTTTTGACATCATATAACACTTCCTCGCATACACAAAGGACTATGGTTCCCGGGGTGAAACAAACAACTCTGCCAAGGTTATGGACACCTGTCGGCAGCAGAGCTCTGTTAATGGTATTGAAGTCGTAACCTTTACACCAATGGG
>APFE030738672.1:40733-56628 GCA_000404065.3 Pinus taeda | reverse complement strand
TCTCGTAGTTACTCATGATGAAAAGATCTTCCTTCAAGCGATCAAGCTTCTTTAGAAGGACCTGCTCTGATACCAATTGTTGAAAATAATACTGAGAGGGGGCCTGAATCAGTATTATCAAGTCAAATAATCCTTTTCAAAACCAAATTGTATACGCTACTTCAGTTAATTAAACTCGCGTATATACGCAACTATTCAGAGGTAAACCAGTGTACACAGAGCAAACTTTTAATTTTCTTAAACTTTCAGATGATGTTTGTTAATCTGAGATGCAGCATCAAATTACCAGTAACCAGAGACAGTAAAACAGAGCAGAAAGACAATCACACACAAGAACACCAGATATAAGGTGGAAACCCAATGTGGGGAAAACCACCTGCTGCAATTCGTCTCTATCTTCCTTTAAATTAGAAACTTCTGTTTACAATGTACTGGTGCAGTCCTTTACCAGTACGTAGGCTGCAACCTGTAGAGAGCTACAACTCTTTCTCGTTTTCCAGCTCTCCTGGAAGGGAGCTACAACCCCCTTAGCTCTTTCACTAGCCAAGATACTAGTACGTAGGTGCTGGCCTACAGAAGGCTACAACCTTCTCTTTCTTTCAGGGACCATGTTTCATCAATTTTCAGACTAGATCCATGAACATCAAACGATCATCAAGAAATTCTTTATCAACCAAACTCCTTTTCACCAACTAGATCTGAAATCAAGTAGATACTTCTCTGCCAGCTGTAACCAAACACAGTACCAGAAACCACTCAACAGAACCCAGAACACAACAACAATAAGCAGAAACAGCTAGATCACAACTTAAAGCATATACGCAATTTCAACAGTCTGCAACTTGTGTGCATACGCATCTACATATGGAACAACCTGCGTATACGCGTTTTTACTTCCCCTAAACTGCGTGTATACGCGCCTTTGCTTCTCTGAACCTGCGTACAGATCTATAAAAGACAACACACTCTTCCAGATATTCAATCACAAATTAACCCAGATTTATAGATCAGACAAGCGCCACATCCAGCAAATCAAAATCATACAAAGATACTATCATTTAGGCTTAAAGATTATGACCCATGAAAAGACCTTATCCTTCCTTTTGCACTAAGGTTCCTCCTTCCTTCGGATCCAGATCTGCATCACCACCCAATATACCAGCTCTAGCACTTTTTTCAGATCTTTAATAATAATTCCGATGGTAATTTGTCACAAGATCTCCTTCCTCTTTTATAGTCTTAGGCCTTCCCCAATACCATGGTCCAAAACCATAACATTTCAATACTATGAACCCAAAACTAGGGATCGACACATTTGACGAGATGCCATGGTCCAAAACATAGGTTCAAGTTCCAAGATCTAACTGCCATGGACCAAAAGAATGATCACCAACATATACGCACTTTTGTAATGTATAACCCGCGTGTAACCGCCCCTTCTTCTAGATGAACCTGCGTATATGTATTTTTCTACTTTCTGAGAGCCTGAACTAAGATCTATTACCAAAGAAGGTTGCCATCAAGGAAAACACTTATGTCATAGCCCAAAACCTGTGCCATAATGCCAACACTTAAACATAATCATAGGAATAACCACCTAAAGCCACAAAGCTCTAGCTCAGTATTACAGGGCACAATCTCATAGTTAGCTCCAATGTTCCTTAGCAAGTCACGTTATACTCCATGGATTCCACTCTATCCAAAACCATTCAAGAAGCTTTTTGTTCTCTAGGAGGGTGATAGTGGCCACACACAAAGACCAAAGAGAGTGATAACATGGTCATCATAGGACAAAGCATGAGAGTCAAATGAAAAGTAGGTAAACCAACACAAGAAAGAGACTATGAGGCTGAGAGCACCAAATATACCTCTTATACCCTTTGTTGTGAGTGCATATATATAGTTTCTTGTGCTTCTTGATGTGATCTAAGAGACAAGAGAGAGAGAAATTACCTTTGTTCTTTGCATGTTTTCCTAGATTGTATCTTAGCTCTTCCAAGTGTTCTCTAGAGTGTGGTTTGGCTCTTTTGCATTGTTTCTTGAAGTAGATGTCTCTTCCATATATGAGAAGGAAAGGGGAATGAGAACCACCTATCCTTCCACCGCCTCAATCCAATCCCTTAATGGCTATCAGTGATGCTGCCAACTCAGTTCAACCCTAATCACATCACATTAAAATTGTCAGACTTCTCGAATTTACAAGAAAGTTCATCATTTAAGTCAGTTGGGTCAAGTCATGGATTTTAAAACCAAATGAGCAAGAAAATTCCTTCAGGCATTAAATTTGGTTGGGTATGGATTTTAAAATACACAAGAATGAAATCTTCCCTTAGACCAAGGATCTGTAAGGCTATCCCTTCTTCAGTTGTGCTAATTAATTAATTAATTATTTTCTAAATAATAATTATCAAGTGCTTAAGTAGTGGTTTAGTTAGTCATGGTTCTCTATGCTAGTGTGTAAGTTATAATTACCATTACAAGAGTAGTGGTATAACAGTAGGATGTTACACCAAAATTCTTGTGCATACCTAGTGAAAGCCCATCTCTCATATTAAAGATTCAGTACTAGTTTTCCATTAGTAGCTAGCCATCAAGATTTCTCAAGACGTTGATAGACAGTTTTCCTCTATCCTTCTAGCCTTAAATTTTCATTCAAAATGCTTGTTACAAAATTATATTTAAGGAAAATAGGTGGTCAAGGAACATAAACATCCTCTATCCTCATTGAAAAATTCACGCATACAACCACATAAATTCAATAAACAATTTTACTTCTTTACAAGAAACTACATTTATTCATGAAATTGCATTCATCATTTTCATGTTAATGAATGAATAATTAAATTACCAATTAAATCATAAATATACTTATCGAAAAATCATTTGTTGCTAGCAACTGATCTAAGAAGAAATCTTTTCCACCCAACCCTAGGCTCAACTACACATCAACCTTTTATAGTTGGCCACCCACTTGCTAGGACCTGATACTATAAATTTTAAACCTCTTAAGTAATGTAATGAATACATAGATTCTTAGTAAACATAAAAGTAAAATACAGGCAATCGCATATTACATATATTTTTACCCTCGAAATCCAAACCAAGAAAACCAACAAATTATTTATAGCCACATCTCTATTTTTTATCATCACAAGCTTTATTGTTTACAATGCAATGTATAGGATCTTGTTGCATCCAAAACCCCTAATCTATTAACTTATATTAGATTACAACCTTGATTCCTTAACTATAATTAGAAAACCATGGGTTGAACCACCATATACCACAAAATGACCAAAGGTGAAAACTGTGTACCAAAAACTACCAAAAACGAATGAAAAAATTACCATTTGTTTTTTTTTTTTCTGGGGGTTGTCAACCTCCTAAAATTCTTTGAATAGAGGTGGTTTCATGCCCCCATGACCCCATTGTTATTCCTTGTGCATGGGGCTAGTTTTTCAAATAATATAACACATACCTAATGGATTCAATAAGGTGAAAAACTAATAACTTATTGCTAAATGGGATGGGTGAAGGCACCTCTCCTTCACTACCATGAAAAAATCAAAGAGCTAGCTAGTATAGAAATACAAAAATCCCTTCATTACTGTATATTCCCTCGATGATTTCCTTGTGTATAGATTATCATGCTCACACATCATGCATCAATTTTTGACTGCCTCTCTTCAACTAAGTTCCACAACTCCCTTGCTATTCTTTGGCATACAAAATTCATTTTTAGATAGCCTAAACATAGTGTATTCTCTCAAAACATTTCAAAAGTATTTTCACTAAGGATTAGCAACATTCTACTTGTGAATTTGTTGCTCCATCACTCACATGTCTGTTGTCTCTCTGCATATGGATAAATTCCTCTATAAAAAATTGTTTCTCATCCTTTTCATTCATGGGTCTCTACCCCCTTCCAAAATTATCCATATTTCGTTCATTATATTAGTGTACACACCCACATTCATCTCAGACTTCTAAGAAATCCAAGGATCAATTTCAAAATCAAAGGAATGCATTTAGCACAATTGTTTAAATGAATTCAAAAGAAAAAATTTAGTTTCCACTCCAATTTCCACAATTATAAAGGGGGCCATTGTGACTACCTTATCATTGACAATCAATGTGTTCTTGGGAAATAAGGAAAAGGGTCATATTTGAATCTGAATTTCATGGCAAGGCTCTTGCAAGACAAGTTCCTACAACCCCCTCATTGTTTCTCCACTCGTGCTATCATAGCGTGTACCAGTGCTCATATGTTCCTAGTTGAACATGTCAACATATTCATTAATCAGTAATTTAGATTACTTATACATTGTTCCTAGATTCAAAAAATTCATATTTATTGCAATAGAAACACATCCATGCACACACACGAAATGCAATATCATTAACATAGTTAATTACAAATTACTTCAGGGATCAACATGAGAATGTTACAATGATGTACAAATGAAATGAAATTTAGGAGTGACGTGTTTCTTGCCCTTTTAGAAGTCCAACAATTTCTATCCTTATGACGTATTTTATTGCAATAGAAACAAGCCAAAGATACCATTCCATACTATTTTTGTTTGTGATAAATATTTTCATCTCGGTTGCTTAGTCCCCTGAGTGTTGGACAAAATATGGGTGATAGAATCATGCCTTCGTTATCCTATTTTAAGCCTCTACAAGTATGTTTTAATGGCTTGCAACTCAAGCCTTTTATAACTTCCCTTTTATCCATGGGAATGGCTTCTTTCTTAGCTCCCCTGAAAACCATTTTTTAGCTAATATTGTTTTTTCTTCCTATCCAAAAAATCCTAGGCCTTCATATTGGGGCTTTATTGTAGGGAAAAACCAACACCCCCTATTTTTTAATTATTTACTTCAAATAATGGGGACTCTTTCCATTAGTTTTTGGCTAGAACACCTTTTATGATTCTCATTTACTTAATTTTCCTACAATTTTGCCATTTTTTCATTTTCGTCGCATTTCTATTTTGCTTGTTTCATTCAATTAACCTTTTAGAAAATGTTCCATCGATACTTGTTTCACCTCATTTGGTTATCTGGTTTGTAAATGACAATCTTTTGAAGTTTGATTATTTTGTGGCAAGGGTTAAAAAATGTACAAAATATATAATATTCTATTTTTTGAAATTAAAATGGTAATTTATTGTAAATATTAATCCCTAGTTAATTTTTACTAATTTTTTCATTTTTCACTAATGGTCCTACAAAATGACCCAACCAAATTGTAGAATGGTTAAAAAAGGTGTTTTTTGGATCTTAGGTGATTTATTTCAATTTCTTATTTTAAAACAAATTGACAAACTCGAAATCTCAAAATTGCAAAATGGTTGTAGTTCATTTTGTAGAATTTTTAAATCCATGTGGGCCCAACTCCATATCACCTCCTTCCTTCCAAAATCCTGATTTTAAAATGCCGATTTTAAAATCTCGATATAAAACTTGTGATATTGCAATATCGCACATTTGTGTATAAGTGTTTTCTTTGCGAGATCATTTTAAATTTTACGATTTAGGACGATTGATTTGAAGTTTTATAGGTACCTATTTTCATTTAAAATAAGTTTTTTGTTTCACTCACCTTATGACTCCCATCCTCCCACCTATGTCATCCTTACCTCACCCTCATCCTTTATCACTCCACCTCAGCCATATCTCTCTCTCCTCCATTAACGTTTGTACTCATGGCACGTAACTTTGTCTTGGTATTAAGTATGGATTTTAAATAATTTGGTTATGAAGTTTAAAATATATTGTATTATATTTTATTATATAATATGTTTATATTAAGATTATAATTTTAATATAATTAAATTATAATATTAATTAATATATTTATATTTTAATTCATTTTTAAATCATATTTTTTATTATTAATTTAATTATGTTTATAATTAATTTTTTATTAATTAATTTAAGCTTTTATTTACAATTAATTTAAAATTAATTAATTAAATAATTGTAATTTAATTTAGGATTAGAAATTTAATTTAAAAATTCCATTTTTAGCCTACATAACAGATTTTTTCAGAATTCAATAGTTTTCACTCCTCAACTTTAGAAGCTCATAAGTTTATTTTTACTATATGAAATGAGGCATAGGAAGACTCGTTCGATAGATAAAATCATAGAGAATATTTATGAAGTGGTTTTATTACTAGATTTGATCATCTAATGGGTCTAAAATTCAACATAAAATCAAGCTCTGAATTTTTAAGCAAAACTAATTTTCAATGTTTAATTTTCTGCATTTTCATTTGCCTATGGCTTCTATTGAGTGTAGATCCATTTGTCTATGTTCACCTTGTCCAATTATATATTCACGGGCATTAATAGAAATTTCAAATTTCATTTTATTTAATTATGTAATTAAGTTTTGATTGGATATATTTTATATTCCAGATTTGATATTTTGATTTTAATTTGCATTTTAATTAATTTTTTATTATTTTTTTGGAGGAGAACAGTTGAAGAGATGAGTAGAAGACAATTTCAATCAATGAGAATTCTCCAGAAATATAAGAATAGGATTTTGGGCTAATGAAAATTGATTGAACATAACTACTCTTCAACATCTTTCCTATTGAGAATTCCTTTTGTAAAATTATAAATAGTAGATTGTAGAATGTATTAGGGGCTTTTCTTCTTTGCAATTCTATAATTTTTTAAAACCACTATTGTAATGAGGATTTAGAGTTGTAGATGAGAGGAGAGAAAATCTCTGGTCTAGGGGATAATATCTTAATTTTCTTTTGTAATCTGAATTATGTATTAAAAATTGAGTTTGCACTATTGCAGCTCTTGTTTTAACAACAAAAGTTCAAAGCATTGTAAAGGACTGTTGGAGACCAGAGCCATAGAAACAAATTTAATAAATTGGTATTTATAATGCTATTGTTTTAAATATTGGTTTCATTTTATGATGGCGGAAATGTGTCATTGAATTCATATTTGTGCACTATTGTTAATGTGAGTAATTTACCTCAATAATATGTTACTATTTATCTCTGCCCTTGTGGGTTGAATTATGATTTATGAGTAACTATTTACTCAACAGTCTATCTTTTAATTCTGATTTAACAAGCAATAATATTCTGTGAACTATTTCATTATATTAATGTTTAATCATTTGACTTATTGATTTGATAATGATCAACATTTTGTGAACTACTTCCTAAATGTTGTTGATTGATTATCTCAGTTAACAATTCTCTAAACATAATATGTTTTAGCATTCATAATGTCAGTTAATTGAACTAATTCGTTAGCTTGATATTCATTATACGCCACACATATTTAAATCCCAATCATTGAAATATTTTTCTCTTGGTTGGGTTAGATCTATATCTTCCTAATTGAGATAGGATTAAGATATTTTTCTCTTTCATTTTAGGATAATTTTGCATTCAGATTTAATTCTATATTTATAGAAGTCTTCTTCCTTAAGAGGGAAATTTTAATTGTGGCTTGGTTGAGCCCTAGATCATCTTAAAAATCACTTTCTTGTTTGATCAGCAAAAAGGTTAATCTAATATCTCTTCTCTATTGGTAACTAAAGGCCATATTTTAAGCCAGTAGCGATAGAGATAAGGTAATTGAACTTAATTTAACCAGTCGGAACCACCATTCCAAACCGAAAATGAGTTTCTTTAAGGTCCAAACTGGGTGGTCTCCCTTATAATATTGTAGGTAGATAATTTCGAGCCTTCAACATTTTTAGTGCTAGAAGGAAGGCTTCAAGACTTGTTGTCGATTAGAGTTTTTTGTCTTTTAAATTTTATTTTAATCAGGATGGCTCCTCTTAAACTTCCAATTTTGAGTTGTATTTCTAGATGTGCATCCACCAATACTCCACCATAAGTAGTAAGACTCTTCTCTCAGGTAAATTTTAATGGTAAGATAAATGTTTCTATTTTTGATCATGCCTTTCAATTTCTTCAAAAATTTACAAATTATAATTTTCAATGAATTTATGAAGGTATTTTATGTAAGAATTTTACTCTTGCATTCTTGGGAAAAGCCAGAAACTTGTGTCAATCTCTTCCAATTGTCTCTATTCACAATTGGGATATTTTTTTCACAATTTTCCTTTGTAAATTTGACAGCTACAACTATGAATGGGTATGTGACGAAATTGAAGGTATACAAAAGTTCGAAAATGAGCCTTTTATTGATTTTACCATTAGATTTCGCTTAAATTATTTGAGATTTAAAATTGAAGATAAATCTTCAAAAGAATTATTAGATTGGTTTGAATATATTTACTCTTCCTCCCATTCACAATCCATGTGGGATTATTACAATATTTGATTAGTCATCTTCAAATTTTATTAACATAATTGACAATTTCAAAATGGAGGTGCAAATTAATGATGATGAAGTGGCCTCTACTATGTACGATCAATTCCTTCATTTAGTGCACACTTTCTATAGTGTTCATAATGTTCAGGATGCACCTCACATGTCAGTGAATCTCAATCACAACGCATGGAAAATTTTACTATTCAAATGCAAGATGATACTAGCAACAATCTTAGAGAAAAAGCTACCTTGAAATTTGAAAATCATTATGCATTAAATTTAGAAAATCAGATTATAGATTAGCAAGTACAAGCAGAAATTCAAACTTCCAATAATATGTACCCTGTTGTACAAATTTATGAATTCTTTCATGATGATCAAATTTCAAATTCAGGGTAGCCAAAAATATTCTTCAAGAAAGCATAGTTAATCAATTGAATGATAAAAGATCTAAAATTAGTAATGAATAAGATACAAACAAAGAATATTGTAGATTCATTTCTTCATACTCACATTTTTCCCTTTATCCCTATATTTTTGTTGATAGTAATTTACCTTCTCATTGCATGAATACTATTTTAAAAAGCAGTGAGACTAATTCAAATGAATTACCTATTAGTTTCTATTAGGATAGAGAATTTTTTTTTTATCATTCTTCCAACATTGATGAACCTGAGCTTAATTTCCCTTCTCCCTTTTATTTGTTTGATGGGAATGAAGAAAATTTCAACAAATTTCATGATGTTATTTATGATAATAATTCTGACATTGATAAATTTGAAACATCTTCTACTTAATTAAATTCCCATGATCAGAGATCAATCATATGTGGGAAAAAAGAACATTCTAACTTGGAAGTTGTTCCAACTAATTCTCATTCTCAAGTAAAAAATGATCTTCATGATTTTGACATTCAAAAATATTTTCCAATTTATAATTCATACGATCATCAAGACCTTACACTTGTTTGTGGTTCATAATCATTTTCTCTTGTACAAGTTAATGCCAGTGATTCTTCTTATTTTCTAGTTAATGCTTGTGATGGGGAAATTGTTTTAAATCAATTCTAATCGTGTTGTAACATTAATTGTAACAATATTGTAAATTACGATTTTATTTATTAGTTGTATTTCATATATTTTCATTGTGTTCGGATTTGTTTTTGTTAATATTTTTCAGTAGATGTCTTTTGCTCGCATATCAAACAACTAAGTGTTGAAAATTCGCAATATGTATTGCTAGAATGTGAAAAGGAATCACAAAATCTAAACTATAACCAGCAAGAGTTTTTGATCTTTCAATTCTATTTGATGGTTGTATGTTATCAACTTAATTTTCTTTCTAGTATGCATTCTCAATATGAAATAACACTTGGGAATAGTTTAGTCCAATATGACCAACAATCTAATTTAATTAATAATCTTCCATCAAATCTATCAGATTTCTATCCATATTTCATAGACCCATTTGAAATACATTTGGAAAGTTTTCCTTCATAGAATATTATTAATAATTTAACATATGCACATAAGAATGAAAGAAATTTGCAAGCCATTGTATCTAAAAGTTCATTTCCACAATCTGGCCCATTATCCTCTCTTTTGAATATCTTCCAGTCATTAATGGAAATCCATCCAGATTTCTATGATCCAATTGAAATTCAGCTAGAAGGGACATTTCAAGGGAAGGTTATTATAAATAAGCTTCTTTCTGTAAGTATGTTAAAAATAGATGTACATTCTGTATTCGAATTTATTTCTCTTAGTTTAATTATATTTCTCTTTTTTGTTACTGATGTTTGATCTATACATACATGCAATAGTTAAAATGGAAGAATGGTTGCAATGGAAGTATGACTATACCTAGTCATTCTTCCTTTCATTCAGTTAGCAATAGGAATAGATTAATTTAGATTAGTTCTTTTTTTCTGTTTGCAATTATTTTATTACTACTAACTTTTAATAAACAACTATTGACTCCAAACTTTTCCTTGGCATTCCCGTACTAGTTCTTGGCGAAGTGGATTAAAACATATCATATTCGAATCATATACAATTGTGATGCACTTGATTGCATTACTTTTGTAAACCTCATCATATGGTTTAAAAAATATTTATCTGATAAAATCATCCATGAAGAAATTTTCAAGGAGTTGTTTTGATTCACCACTCTTTCCCCCTAACGTAAATTTAAAGTGGATGCAATTGAAAAGCTCATTACTTGCCAATTTTTACTAAATAAGTAGATGATATTGAACATGGGGGAATTTGAAGATTCATGAGGTAAAATTTACAGTCAATATTCTTCAAGGTATGCATTTTACAAGTTCATCTTCATATGTTGTTAGTTTCTCTTTTCTTTGGTTTATTTCTTATTTTTGTTTTGTTTGTTTTACAGATCTTTATTCGCTTGATTTTGGAGACTCAAGATAAGCAAGCAACCAACCATTTTTAAATATGAAACATGCTCAAGGAAGTATCTGTTATTTCGTTAGAATTTGAGGCTTCTTTAAATTTTCTTATATTCGTTAAAACCTTCATAAACCTTTAATACATTATCATAAAATTCATATCGGATTATTACAATATCGCAACTCTCCTCATACAAAAGTTTTGATAACATCTTTCTCTGATCTAATACTTCGGATAATTAATATAACTATTGAAGGGATTTTTATTAAAAAGGTGAAGTTAAGCTAAGTGCTTCTTTGTAAACATAATAATAAAAGGCCTGACCCCACAGGTTTGCCACATAGCATTATCGGATTTTCTGATTTGCTTTCAAGTTTCTAAAAAGAAGCAATAATGATCATTATCAAATCAACTAAAATGGGAAGTTTCTAAATCTTTAGTCTGTTTCTTAAGTATTTCTTTTATTAGAACATGGTTAAGATGCTTTTTGTAGGTTTTTGCTTTGAAACAAGAAAATTTACGATGTACATAAATTTTTCATTTGGGCTGAACTTTATAGTCACTGCTATCAGAAGCCTAAACGCCTATGAATCTACAAGATAAAATTTATCTAAATCTCAACACAAGAAGTAACGTTCACATGATTATCTTCTTTTACTCTTTTGTTGAGACATTTTTACAGCTGATCTTATTGGGATTGGTTCTCTAAATTTAGATTTTTCTTTCAACTTTTACTTTTGTTATTTTTATAATTTTCAAAGCTTGTTGATTTCTTTTTGGAATTCTTTTCATTTTTCTTTCAATTTTGATTTGATTTTGGTGACTCTGCTAAAATTTATATGGAAATATTTTTTCTCATCCAATAGTGGTTGGCATACATGGGATATCTTTTAACTCTATCTATTTCAATGAATTCCACTTATCGTTAAAGGCATATCCTTATGGAACCATAAATCCCTCTTACCTTAAATTTTTTTCATGGAGCATAAGACATCATTTCTAAGTGATATAGTTTACCTTTTCAAAGAAAGAAATGATTTGATTTTAACACAATGGATCCCTCCCACCCTCTACTTTATAAAAACCTTTCATTATGTCCATTAACTTGGAATGAACTTGGAGTCAACATTATGAAAGTATTATGTCCATTAAACATAAGTATATATTACCATTCCACCTCTTTCACTCAAGTACATCATAAACAAAAAACTTGCAAATGTACTTATCAAAATGGTGATTAAAAGAGGAAGCATGAGAAATACAAGTAAACATGTCGAGGCTATGGATGCTCACTGACAATAGGACTAGGCTTGTATGGCATAAAATACAAATCGTCGGGGTATTGTTTAGGCTCGCTAGAAACGAAATAATGTCAAAGACCATTAATCATAATGGATATATGATTTATCAAAAAATCCTATCTTTACCTTCTTCTATCTCTCATACGAGGTAATATTAAAATAAATCTTCCCAATATTCGGATTCATGAATTTTACTCGAGTCTTCTTTGAGTACTTATCTTTACAAACTAATATTGTTTAAATTATTTATGTGGAACCCATGGAAATGTTTTACTGTTAAATGGTTTCGTGAACTCTATTATTTTTAACCTTTGGGTATATTAAAGTTCATTATCTTTAATCAGAGATAACTGGTTCTTCCTAGTGTGTTGCCATTGTTGTAGGGAAAACAAACATCCCCCCTTTTTTAATTATTTACTTCAAATAATGGGGACCCTTTCCATTAGTTTTTTGCTAGAACACCTTTTATGATTCTCATTTACTTAATTGTCCTAAAACTTTGACATTTTTTTCATTTTCGACGGATGTCTATTTTGATTGCTTCATTCAATTTACCTTTTAGTAAGATTTCCATCAATACTCGTTTTGCCTCATTTGGTTATCTGTTTTGTAAATGACACTCCTTTGAAATTTGATCATTTTTTCGGTTGGGTTAAAAAACATACAAAATGTATAATATTATAATTTTTGCAATTAAAATGGTAATTCATTGTAAATAAATCCCTAGTTAATTTTTTAACTTATATTTTTTTTTGCTAACCGGTCTCCTGTAAACTACAATATGACCTAATCCAAATTGTAGAATGTTAAAAAATAACTGTTTTCGGGATCTCAGGTAATTTATTCTAATTTATTTTTTTTAAAGCAAATTGCCAAACCGAAATCTCAACATTACAGATTGATTGTGGTTAATTTCTTATAATTTTTAAATCTATATGGGCTCCACTTTACATCACCTCTTTCCTTCCCAAATTCTAATTTTAAAATACCAATTTTAAAATTCAAAAATAAAAATCCCAATATAAAATTTGCAATATCGCAAAATCGCACATTGGCATATCGTCGTTTTCTTTGTGAGATCATTTTAAATTTTGCAATTTGTGATGGCCGATTTGAAGTTTTATAAGATGCTATTTTCTTTTAACATAAAGGTTTTGTTTCTCTCACCTTATGACTCCCGTCCTCCCGCCTATGTTATCATTACCTCACCCTCTACCCTATCCTATCATCACCTCAACCCATGTCTCTCGCTCCCTCCTCCATTAACGTTCAAATCGGGCACGTACTTTGTTTTGGTATTAAGTTTGGATTTGAAATAATTTTTTGGTTTATGAAGTTTAAGAATGTATTGTATTATATTTATTTATAATATGTTGTATTATGATTTATAGATTTTAATTAGTATAGAAAATTTTTAATATAATCAATTATATTTTTTATTAATTAATTTATCATGGCTTATAATTATTTTTTTATTAATTAAATTTAAGTTTCTAATTAAATTAATTAAGCATTAAGTTATAAAATAATTGTAATTTAATTTAAGATTAGAATTTAATTTAAAATTTTCATTTTTAGCACATGCAACATATTTTTCATAATTCTCACAGTTTTTACTCCTGAACCTTAGAAGCTCATAAGTTAAGTTTTATTTGTCAAATGAGGCCCAAGATGGCTTATTCGATAGATAAAATCATGGAGAATATTTGTAAAGTGGTTTCAATACCATATTTGATCATTTAATGGATTGAAAATTCAACAAAAGATCAAGCTCTAAATTTTTAAACAAAACTAATTTTCCGAGTTTAATTTTATGCATTTCATTTGCCCACTGCTTCTACTGAGTACAAATTCATTCGTCTATGTTCACTTTAACCAATTATATCTTCACAAACATCAATATAAAGTTCAGATTTATTTTTATTTCATTTTGTAATTAAGATTTTATTGGATATGTTTTATATTCTAGATTTGATATTTTGTTTTAATTAATTTTTTATTAATTTTTGGAGAGATGAAGAGAAAAAAAATTTCAATCATCGAGAATGCTACAACAATAGAAGAATAGGATTTTGGGCCAATGAAATTAATTGAACATAACTACTCTTCAACATCTTTCCTAATGAGAATTATTTTTGTAAAATTATAAATAATAAATTGTAGAATGTATTAGGGGCTTCTCTTCTCTGCAATTTTAAAATTCTTAAAAAGAACTTTTGTAATGAAGACTTATAGTTGTAGGGGAGATGAGAGAAAATCTCATATATAAGGGATTATTGAAGATTTTTATTTCTCATTCTGAATTATGTATGGAGAGTTGAGCATGCACTATTGTAGCTCTTGTTTTAACAAGAGAAGTTCAAAGCATTGCAAATGACTGTTGGAGACCAAACCCAAAGAAACAAATTCAATAAATTAGTATTTATAATACTATTGTTTTAAATACTGGTTTCATTTTATGATGGCAGAAATGTGTCATTTTATTCATATTTGTGCACTATTGTCAATGCGAGTAATTTGCCTCAATAATATAATATTATTTATCTCTGCTCTTGTGGGTTGAATTCTAATTTATGAGTAACTATTTGCTTAGAAATTTGTCTCTTAATTTTGATTTAACAAAGAGTAATATTTTGCAAACTATTTCCTTATATTATTTTTTAAGCATTCGAGTTATTGATTTGATAATCATTAACATTTTTTGAACTACTTCCTAAATGTTGTTGATTGATTATCTTAGTTAAGAGGTCTCTAAACAAAATGTGTTTTTCCATTCATAATGTCAATTAATTAAAATACTTCATTAGTTTGATATTCATTATAAGCGAGACATATTTAAATATTTTTCTCTCGATTGGGTTAGATCTATATCTGCCTAATTGAGATAACATTAGGATATTTTTCCTTTTGTTTTCCTTTTAACATAGTTATTGATCAAATGGGAACTATTACCTTTAAACGAGAACTCAGGCCCAAAAACCCAAAAAAAAACATGAAAAAACAACCCAAAAATGAAAATTCTTTATGCCAAAACGATGCTTATTTTTAGGGTAAATTTTCAACATTTTTTTAAATGGAAGTGAAAACCATTTTGTTTTTTTAAATGGATGAAAAAAAACTCCCTTAAAAAATTGCTTATTTTGGAATAACAAAAAAAAAATCGGGTTACAATTTTGACATTTTTTAGCAATGGAGTTAAAGAGAAAATATCCGCACTTCGAAAAACTGTAAAATTCCAATAATTCTCGAACATGATGTTAAAGATAAAATATCATGTCTCGAATCCTGATAATTCCAACTATTTCCATCCATGTTGTTAAAGATTAAATATCTTGACTCTAAAAACCTTAAAATTGTAATTGTTTTCGACCATAGCATTAAAGATAATATATCATGACTTAAAAAAACATTAAAATCTTGGTAATTTTTCAACCATGCAATTAAAACCAAAGATTATGTCTACAAAAGAAATTCAAATTTTCAAAATATTTCAAGCATGACATTATGAAAAAACATTATGACAAAAAACTTTAAAAATGAACGCCCAAGAGTAATTTATTTTTTAAATGTTAAATATATAATGATTTTAAAATATTAGCCTAAAACAACTCAATACATTGCAACAAAAATTTATAAATCAACCATCAAATTAACACGTGGTGTAGGTGAACTCGACCCATTGTAATGAAAACTTAAAAACCAACCATGAAATTAATACATTGTGGAAGCAAACTCGATTCATTATAACGAAAATTTTAAAATCGACTATCAAATTGCCTATGATGGGATTAGGTTGTTAGATGAGCATGGACAAAGACTCTATATAAAAAAAAAATGAAAATAAAAACCAAAATAAAA